>JAOWBR010158216.1:0-12594 GCA_028571145.1 Dionaea muscipula
GTGGAAATAAATAAATGTGAAAATGATTAAATATATGTTAAAAGTATGAATAGAATAAAGTGAGGAGGATTAAATGGAATGATAAAATGTATTTTAAAACTGTGTAAAATATTATATTAAAATTGTACATAATATGGAAGTGTATGAAAAATAATGGTGGGACCCCTGACTAAATATGGACCAGCACACATAAAATAATAATAAGGGTAATAATTAAATAGGAATTATTATGTATTATGATAAGTCATTAATGAGGCATACATAAATATATTTATGAGTGGGGAAGAAGCCTGTGGATGGTCAGAAGGACAAATCTAGTACCTAGCTTGGATTGAATATTGGCTAGAGGGAGGTAAGTATACGGATAGTCCTTCTATTCCTCAGTCTCATGAGCTTCCTGATCACTCCTATACATTCTTGACCCTCCTTCATTGTTATATCTGGAGCATGCTATGTTCTGTATATCCTGTTGTGATTCTGGTTGATGCTAGCATGTGTTGCTATGGATACCAACTATTGTTGTCATTATGAGTTGGAAATAACATTCATGTTGTAGGGTCTTGATTTTCTTCATAGCTGGACTTAAACATGTTTAGCCACCATTTTCTGAGCGATTGTGTCATAGGAAGTCACACGGACTACGAGGGGGTTGATCGCCTCTCGGCCAGCTACGTGTGACGCGTCACCTCGATGGGATACGATATGTTGTCTTAATCCGTGATCGTGACTAGTTTGATTGGTCGGGCATAGGGAGTTGGATAGCTCCCAGCTAGCCTATGCATGTCGCCCACCGTGGAGGATGCTTTGTGTTGGTTTGCCTAGGATGCTCCTCTGGGCCGTCGGTTGGGATCGTGACCCGCTGCAGCTGGTTATTCCGAGGTTGGCTAGCCTGTGTGGGGCATGTGACACTCTTGATCCTTTCTATTTCTTTGGTCTTGCAAGAGACTTGTTTGTGTGATTATTGCTATCGCTCTTGTTCTCTGATTGTTGGATCATGTGTGGTGGCTTGATTGAGATGCATGTGACTATGTGTTAGCTTGTGAGATTTGGAGATGATATGTGTATATGTTATGAGACCTGTTGATGGTCGTGATCTCCTTAGTGATGCATCTTGTGAGGACTTTGTTACTCTATTATGTCCTGATGTCCAGCTATGGTTTATTATTGAGTTCTTGCCTCTGAGGTTTTCTGCTGTTGTCAGTTATATCATCTTTATACTCCTGTTGATTTCTGCTTCATATATTTTAGGCCTATGGCCGACTAGCAGTTTATATTCATGGACTATCCTGTGTATTTACTAAGCATTAAGCTTACGTACAATTTCTTTGGTGCCTGGACGTATCCTTTCTCACATCCAATTGACAGGTTGTACTCACAATTCCCACCTGCACCACAGCAATCTGCAGAGGAGGATCTCAACTTAGGTGATTTTTCTAAGTTTGGATGTCATTATTTTAGAAAGATATGAGGACTGCTAGTTTTGTTATCTTTTCAGTTGGACTACAGTATTGTATTATGTTCTATATTATGGATTTTAGACCCTTGTGCCACTGTTGCATGCTTTAGAGATTATTAAATATTCTATCTGGTACTGTTGGTTCCGTAGGACTCATTGGGGCGTTGATCTCGTCGGCGCGGTCTAATCTTGGATTGGTGGTTAATCCGGGGTTGGGTCGTGACATCATGGTTGTGACTTCTTGTGTCTTTTCCCACAGACGGTGCCAAATGATAACACCTGAGAATCCCGGGGACGATTCGCGCCCAGAACCTTACAAGGGCAATCACCAAAGTTATGGTCCGATCCGGAAGGAGCTGGCTCTGGCCGGCGGAGAGGACCAGGTCGGTTCGGGGGAAGAGTGAAAGGTGATTTGGAGGTGATTTCGATCTGCTCCAAGAGAAAATCTGAGAGGGAGGAGCAAACAGGTCAAAAGGTACCCTAATGTATGACCCCGAAGAGATCGATCTAATGTCTAAGTCAGCACACGTGTGAAAAATGACCGACAGCTCCTGCATGGAGGAGAACCGGAGAAAGCAAGAAAAGGGAAAGAGAGATGTTAATTAGGCGGTTGGACAAGGATAATCTAGATGGGCAAGCGGGCGAGAGTCGCCGAATGAGGGCTCAGCCGAGGGAAGGCAAGGCCGAGTTGGAACGAGGCCGGGCTTGAACGAGATCGAGTCGAGAAATGGTCGAACAAGAAGTGGTCGGGCAGGAGGTCAGACAAGTGGTCGGGCAGGAGGAGGCCGGGCAGGTGGTCGAGCTGGTCGGGCCGGGCAGACTAGGTCGGGTAGGCTTGCTCGGCTATGATGGAGAAAGAAGGAGAAGTTCATGAAATGAGAGGGAGAGAGGGGTATTTATAGAGGGGGAAGTTGGGGTATCTATGGTTTTGTCACTCGATCATTGGAAGGCCCGTTTGAGCTTATTTGAGTTTCGATTAACGAACGGTCAAGGCCTACGCGTTCGTGGCGAGATGGGAAATCTTCCGGGATGAGTTCGGTCGGGTTTGACATTGGGCTCATGTCTAGTCAGGTCAGACCAGGCGGTCTAAGCTAGGACCCTTTTATCCACATGTCCCTAGGAAATATTTCTCCTATATCATGGTTCATTCCCTACGGCTTCTTGGAATAGATAAATATACCTCATTACAATTATAGACGATTACTCCCACTATGGTTATTTGTATCTAATGAATAAGAAGTCACAGTCTCTGGATATGTTCAAACTCTTCAAAGCCGAAGTTGAAAATCAACTAGACAAGAAGATAAAGGTAATCAGGTCTGACCGTGGTAGTGAATATTACGATAGATATGACGGTTCAGGTGAATAATGTCCAGGGCCTTTTGTCAGATACCTTGCAAAATGCGATATAGTCCCTCGATATACCATGTTAGGGACTTCTAGTCAAAATGGTGTAGCTGAGCGACGTAACTGTACCTTGCAGGATATGATGAGGAGTATGATTAGTCATTCTTCTTTACCATCATCCCTGTGGGGAGAGACATTAAAAACAGTGGTTTACATACTCAATCGAGTACCAAGTAAAGCGGTAGCTACTACCCTGTACGAGTTATGGTTGGGTAAGCGACATAGTATTAGGCACTTGCGCATCTGGGGTTGTCCAGCTGAGGCTAGGCTACTTATGCCTAATGAAAAGAAACTGGACTCAAGAACAATTAACTGCTACTTTGTTGGCTATTCGGAGAGATCAAGGGGATATAAGTTTTATGATCCCACAAATTGGTCATTCTGTGAGACGGGTAATGCTAGATTTAATTGAGTCAGTGGGAGCATTAAAGTGAAGGAAATCCAGTTTGAGGGGGAGAATGAAAATTCTCCCATTACAGTTTCCACAGTTGCAACTGATAATGACAATGTTCTAAATGACGTTTGGCGGCGCCAAGTTTCTCAGCGGTTTTAGGTTTTGTTTGATTTTTTATTTGGGTAATTGAGTTTAGAGTTGGGTTGAACTTATAATTTTGGATTGGGCTTTTTAATTTTAGGTAATTGAATTTTAAGGTTTTGTTTGTTTTATTTAAGATTGGGCCGAATTTCTTGAAAAAAAAAAAAATCTTTACCGCCTTAATCCGCCATTCTTCACCGCCAAGGACCGCCAAGGAGCGCCAAGGGACTGCCAAGGAGCGCCAAGGGCCATCAAGGACTGCCAAGAAGCCAAGAAAAAGTGACTTGGGGTTAGGCGTGTTGCCGAGGCACCGCCAAGGAGCGCCATTTAGAACAGTGGGAAAGACCCACATACAAATTTCACATAGTTTGGGGAAAGAATTTTTGCATGTGCACAGTTTGAATACAATTTCCACTTTGTGTTTCGGAGTTACAATTCAAATAGCAGTTGTCCATCGCAAATCCCAATTTATAGAATTAGGGAACCAATTATAATAATAGCAAAATCACAAATCTTTCCCCAAAGTAATAATACCGAAAAAAAGATAATTGTGACTCAAGGGAAGCAATGTAATGTGTGATTAGGTTCAATAAATAACAACTTTTGGAAGTAGACTTTCCTTGCCCTGAACTTGAGGTGGTACATGTTTCTCCTCAATCTCCCCCACTTGGAAAATGTTGTTCTTCCTTGAACCCCAGGTATGATCTTTAGAAGCGCCAATCTCCTTTTTCATGCCTTACATCGAGGCATCATGAATCAAGGTTTAGATGTGAGTGATCTTATTAGCTCCCTTCATCACATAGATAGTGTTAGATGAGTAGGTTTCATGCTCAATCAACCGAGGCTTTCCAAGAAGCATCCATCTTGCTTATGGAAAATAAAGTACCACAACTTATTATTACTGCTTAGGTGAACTTACCTATGGTGAGCCTTCTAGAGTCCAACTGATAAGGCTAAGATCCCTTCAACCTTTTCTGAATCAATTGTAATTGGAAGGCTCTTTCATCAAGTTCCTTCTCTGATTAGTATCCCTTGGCTACTTGAGTTAATCAAGAACCTGGCATGGTTTCATGTTGTTGTACCAATGAGGCCCTCGCTAGAATTGAAGCATATTTCAAATACTTCAGGGCTTGCCTTGTTTCTTCCTCTGTGTTGTCATGTGACTGTGATACTAGACTTATTCTGTCTTCTTGTGGTCAGTAGTTATTACCTTTATTTATTGTACTATTAATGCGTAAATGTGATTTTTATGGGGAACAGTATTGGTGATTCACATTTGCATAGTAAATATAACGAGGACAATTGGAATGGGATGCTGTCAAATTGGTTAAGCTGAGAGGTATAGTGACTTTGCATCCAAAGATGGATCTTTTATACTGTCAAAGAACGCATTATACCAGAAAATTCAAGTTTGCGTTTTGAGGCCTAGGAAAGGGATTTATATTTTAACCTCCGTTGCATGAAAAACCATAGGATTTGAAGCGTGGACTATTCTCAATTCCTTCAGGAAGCTACACTGCATACTAAACAACACAATTGGCACGGGAATGTGAGATCTTATATCTTGAATTCCTCTCGCATCTAGCCAATGTGGGATTTGGGATGACAACGCCCCCACGTTTTAACTTTTTAAGGCATGCACACATGTTTCATCACAATCTGATCCTTGGACTTCTCCAATACACAGCTATTATGGCTTGCAAGCATGGAACTAAATATAGGTCAATACTTATATTGTATTGGATTTGGTAGTGCCATATATCATACTCACTCAAAATAATACCCTCTTAAAATGGTTCCTTATCATCCAATATAACTCATACTTTATTGTATCAGCCGATATAGATAAAGTACAGCTGATACTCTTAGGGAAAAGTTAAGAAAACAGTTGAGAGAGAAAAGGAAGGGGGAGAATATGAACAAACTAAGACATTTTGGTTTTTTGTGTTCACTTTTCATTAATTTGTTGAACATAGTTCTATCAAGTCTATTAATAAATTAGAAACTCCGAATAAATCGTCACAACCTTTTAGGTATTGTTTCTCAATATTTTAGGTTAATTGTTGAAAGTTTTATTGATCTCACTGATTTAAACAAAGTAAGTGCTGATGATTCTGCAGTCACAGTTATAGTGCAGTCCTAGGGCCCTCTGATACCACCTTTTATGCACCCAAAGTAGGGACTTACCCAACAACCAAGCCCCCTTGGGCCTTTTGTCTCCCTCAAGGAATAGAAGAGCTTTTCTAGTTGGCAGTAGCCACTTGGATGGATTTTATACATTAAATTCCTCTCCCTCATCTAGCCGCTGTGGGATTTGGGGCGTGACAAGTACCATGTCAGGAACTCACGCTATAATAAGTACAAGCTGAAATGGTTATATACTTTATGTGCAACTTTTATGATTTATATATACATTCAATTTGTTAGAAATCCTAACAATTATACTTTTGAATGTGATCTAATTTGCCTCCCTTTTTTAACCTTGTGCATAGGTATAATAAGGACTACTTCTTTATCTGACGGCACCGGCGGAAGGGAGACAATTGCAAGTTTATTAGCTTCGTTGATGGAAGTTGTGCGGACAACTGTTGCCTGTGAATGTGTATACGTGCGGGCTATGGTAATTAAAGCATTGATATGGATGCAAAGTCCACATGAATCATTTGATGAATTGAAATCTATTATTGCATCGGAGCTTTCAGATCCTGCTTGGCCAGCAGCATTGTTGAATGACATTTTGCTGACCTTGCATGCCCGATTTAAGGTACCCACTATAGCCCTTTACTATGATGCAGGCAAATTCTGTTATAATGACATTCTGTTCAAATTCAGGACAATAGGTGAGGCAAAAAGTAGGTTATGCAATATTGTATTCTTGCACATTCATGTGTTATGTCTGTGTAGACATGTCTTTTCATTCATCCATCTGTCTCTCTCTCGTGCTGCAGAATGTGTAGACGAGTAAAATATTAGATTAGTTTAATCTTTTAGCTGTATTACCAAAATTTGCTTCTTGTATTGACATCTAGATTTTATCTGCTGATATTTCTTTTGTTGTGATTGGTTCCTAGGCAACTCCAGATATGGCAGTAACCTTGCTTGAAATTGCTAGAATTTTCGCGACCAAGGTTCCAGGAAAGATTGATGCTGACGTCCTACAACTTCTTTGGAAAGTGAGTTCAAATTGTATGAATCTTTCTAAGTCTGCATTTCCCTAATGATAATGATGATTGTTCTGTAAATCCTTGCATATTGTGATCCTGTTCTTTCCATGATTTCCTTTTTTGCATAGGCTTTTTAGCAAGAGTGATGATGAAGAATCACACTACACAGATACTACATTTCACAAAGCGATAGCCTAAAAAGCAAAACTTCATAGGATATTCCTTTACTAAGTCATGTAGAGTCTTAGTATGATTTTATACTTTGCTCAAACATTTTTGTATTTGCATAAGTGTTTCACAAAAGGAACATATTCTCTTGATTTGTCACTCATTCTGCCAAAGTTTCTATGAATGAGAAGGAAATGCTAGAAATTTTCTCACAATTACGAGATTGATTTGGTAAGTTTCTTGAAGATAAGTTTCTAGAACATTTCCAGAAAGTGACACTTTCTAGAGTTTCAGTGGTTCTAGGTTATTGAGAACAATGAGTTAAGTTTAGTGGGCTTGAGTTAGTCTTAGTATTGGGCTAGGTTTCATTATGATACTTTATGTATGGTCCAATGTACCACATATATATAATCAATGACTAGCCTCTTTAGAGGTTAAGTCTTCTCATTTTTCACTCACTTTTGTCAACATGGTATCGGAGCCATTTCAATCACTCACTCATTCCTAAAACCCAGTTGCAGCCACCACCTCCAAGGAGAAAACCTTAGCCGCCTCCCTGTGCATCTCACCACCACCAAACCACCACATTTTACCACCGACTGGCTGTAGCCCAGGACAGCCCAGTGGCCGACGACCACCGTGGTGGTCGACCCACCTGCCGGCGCAGCTTTGAGCCACCAGCAGCGAGTGGCCATTTTGCCGCCGCAAGGGTGAGGAGGATTGAGCCTCCGATCTTCATTTCCTTTGACGATTGACCACATAGGGAGGTAGAGGACCTCACGTCGCTCACCGGAAACCTGACCTTTCAACCGGACGTCACTGCACGCGCCTCCACGTGCCACTAAGGCCGGCCGCACGTGGGCTTCACGTTCCTCCACGCCCCGTCGACACTTCTTCCGGGCAGAATGTCCCCCTCCTAGAGCTGGTCCATCTTTCCTTCTGCTGGTGCTGTTGATTCTCTCCCATTCTTGTGCTAATCCAACTTCTTTGGTAATATGTGTTCACTTGAGACTTTGAATTTCAAACATGCTGCTACCGCTGCTCTTCTGTGGTATTTTTGATGCTGCCCTATGCCCTTGTGTTGGTATTACTAGTTGGTGATTCCTCTCTCTTGTGATATATACCATAGCTCATTGTCTTAGTCTAGTGTATTATGATTGTGGCCCATTGTATGAGGCTCATTTTGAATAGGCCCATAGACTAGGATTATATATCTTTGATGTAGAAACCCTTTTTTGAATGAATGAAAGTGTGAGAACAACAACATGGTATGAGAGCATCACCAGACCTAATTCCCTCCATCTGGAAACCCGCTGCCATCATCTTCCAACCCAACCACAGGCTGCACTATTCCGCATCAACCTACAACCACCCACCCACCATCTCTTACCGCGAACCACCACCACCACCATTGAGGAGCCCAGAGCTCGGTGCCCAACAAGGTGGGTGACCCACCGGACGACCAGCCATCGACGGCTCCGACCAGCAGATGCACCGTTGGGAAACATCACTCAACCGCGTGTTAAGCCCTTTCTGTTGATGTTCTGAGCGTTTTGACCACCGACAACGGTAAAGGACAGCAAGTCGACTATCGTGGACCTGGCCAACCTCCTTGTCGTCGCTGCACGTGCCTCCACACGTCGTCTAAGCTGGCCACGCGTGGGCCTCACGCGCAACCACGCGCCACCACGCGCTGCCACGCGCCACCACGCGCTGCCATGCGCTGCCACGCGCCGACGACTCCTTTTCCGGCCAGAATATTCTCCTCGCCGTGTTGGTCCATTCTCCCTTCACTCTTCTCTTCCGATTCTTGTCTGCATATGTGCTGCCAAAGCTTGGTTGCTTGTATATCCTAGTTTGTCTGCTTTTCTTATTCTAGAGCAGCATCATCGTCTGTGATGATCTATATCCTCCTCTTTTGCTGCTAATTGTGATTGTGGTTGGACTCCTATTGTTGTGAGATCCTTTCCTCTTCTGCTTGTTGTTATGACAACTACTTCAGAGACTGTCGAGTCCAAGTCGATTGTTTCGGAAGTTATTCCTGTTACCACCAAGCTCATTAACCAACGCTTGGATGGTATAAATTATTTTCATTGGAAGAAGTTGATCCTCTTAGATATTCGAGGTATAGAGATGGAGAGTCACCTCACTAAAGTCAACCCTGATGTGGATAAGGAGCCATTGAAGGCTAAGTGGTGGGAGAGAGACAATGCTCGTCTCTATACTCGATTGATCAACTCAATAGAGCCTCGAATTTTTGTTTTGATCTCTTATTGTGATGCAGTCAAGTAACTTACTATTTAGCAGTTCTATATTCTGGTGAGGATAATATAAATCGCTTATGTGATGTTTCTCAGTCTCTTTTCCGTCCTCATCAGGATGATTTAGCGTTGAGTAATTACTTTACTTCTTTTAAGAAGTTGTCTGAGCCTCTGAGGAGTTTAATATTTTGATGCCGATTACTGATGATGTGGCAAAGATGTGGGAGCAGCGGAGCAGCTGCTTATCATGGCTTTTCTTAGTGGCCTTCGTTCCGAGCATGATGTCATTCGCTCTCAGATTCTAGCCAGTCAGGAGACTTTCTTGACTAAGGCCTACTCTAGGGCCAATCGTGTCATCCGACCACAGCCTAATCCCTCTTCTGATCGTGGTGATCACTCTGCTCTTGCGAGTTCGACTATTTCCCGCGGTTGTGGTCGTGGTAAAGGGGGCAATCGCCCCTTCTGTTCACACTGTCAGGTCTCTGGTCATAATAGAGAGCGACGTTGACAGTTACATGGCAAACCCCAGGCTTCCCAGTCTGCCAATATAGCGTCTAGCACGGATTCTTCCACCACGGCTTTATCTTCTACATCTGAAGGTCGTGGTTTTGTTCCTCATGTCGTCGTCCTTCCTTCTGCCTTGTCCGCTGCTTATATCTTTGCCTCCCCACGGCATAGGATCATTGACTTTGGAGCTTCTGATCATATAACTAGGTCCATAGATATGCTGAGTGATTATTCTATCAGTTCCTCACATCCTCATGTCCGGATTGCAGATGGCTCCTATATCCCGATCATGGGGACTGGAACCGCCCTTCTTACTCCTACTTTAACACTATCATCAGTCTTATATTTACCCAATCTTCCATTTAATTTATTATCAGTCAGCTCCTTATTCAGACTCACAATTGTTGTGTTGTCTTTTGTGGTAATCTTTGTGAGTTTCAGGATCCTTCGACGAGGAGGACTTTTGGTAGAGGTCATCGCGTATCAGGCAGACTCTACGTGCTAGAGGAGGAATCACTCATCCTTGCCTACCCCAGCATCTCTACTACTGCATGACAGCTCCATTGTCGCCTCGGCCACCCGACATTGTCTGGTCTCAAACGTCTTTGCCCAGAGGTTCATGTCTTGACTGATTTGTTTTGTAAGTCCTGCCAGTTTACCAAACATCATCGTGTCCCACATCTGCCTAGAGTCCAGAAACGAGCTTCTGCTCCATTTCAGTTATTTCATTCTAATGTTTGGAGACCGTGTCCAGTCGCATCTGAATCCGATTTTCGGTATTTTGTATCTTTTGTGGATGATTATTCAAGAATGTCCTGAATATATTTAATGAAAGACCGTTTTGAGTTGTTCTCCATTTTTAATGCTTTCCATACTGAGATTTCCACACAGTTTTCCATGCTTATTCTTACCTTCCGGAGTGATAATGTTCGGGAGTACTTCTCCTCTCACTTCACCTCCTTTATGACATCCCACAGGATCGTCCATGAATCTTGTTGCCCAGATACACCACCTCAGAATAAGGTAGCCGAACGCAAGAATCGTCACTTATTAGAGGTTATTCGTGCCCTTATGTTCCAAATGCGAGTCCCTAAAATGTTTTGAGGTGAAGCAGTCCTAACCGACATATATCTGATTAATCCTATGCCTTCCTCGGTCCTTGAGGGCGCCATTCCTCATCAGGTTCTCTTTCCCGATACTTCCCTTCATCCTCTTCATCTTCGTGTCTTTGGATGTACTTACTACGTTCGTGATATTCGGTCTCACCTCACTAAGCTTGATTCTAAATCCTTGCAATGTATCTTTATTGGATACTGCTGTACACAAAAGGGATACCGTTGTTATTCCCTTGAGTTGAGACGCTTTTGCATCTCGATGGATGTTGTGTTTGACGAGTCCACCTCCTTCTCCACCTTATCATCCTCTGCTTCATCCCCTTCTATTGATGAGAGTCTAGTCTATGAGATAGTACACCGTTCTTCTCCATCTACCACTATCCTGCTGCCTGACCAACCTCCTCCACCACTTCAGGTGTATACCCGTGGTCCTCGGTCAGTCATTTTTTATGGTTCTCCTCCTACTGTGGGTGATTCTCCTCCCATAGCTGCGCCCGAGGCGACCTCTGTTGATGACTCTAGTCCTCATTCCTCGTCTCCGGATCCTCTGCCCTCTACTTCTTCCGATCTAGATGCTTCTATTGCCCTGAGGAAGGGCTAGCGCAACTGTGCTACTTATCCTTTATCTACCCATATCTCCTATGCTGGTGTCTCTGCTTCCTTGCAAGCTTTTATCTCACAATTGGATTCTCACTTTGTTCCTCGATCCTTGTCTGATGCTCTTTCTTCTCCTGGGTGGCAGCAAGCCACGCTTGAGGAACTTCAGGCTTTAGAAGCCAATCATACATGGGACCTTGTTCCTTTACCTGTCCGGAAGAAGACTATTGGATGTAAATGGGTCTATGTTGTGAAGGTCAACCCTGATGGCTCTGTTGATCGCCTTAAAGCTCAGTTGGTGGCCAAAGGCTATGCCCAAGTCTATGGCATTGATTACACGGACACCTTCTCTCTTGTTGCTAAGATGACTTCTGTTCGCCTTCTTATCTCTCTTACTGCTTCCTTGGGGTGGCCTCTGCATCAACTTGATGTGAAAAATGTCTTTCTTCATGGGGATCTTCTTGAGGAGGTTTATGTGGAGCAACCTCCCGGATTTGTTGCTCAGGGGGAGTTATCGGATCATGTGTGTCGGTGGAGAAAGTCATTGTATAGGTTAAAACAATCTCCTAGAGCATGGTTTGACCGGTTCAGTTATTTGGTGATGGAGTTTGGCTTGTAGAGGTCTGCAAAGGATCACTCAGTCTTTTATAGACATTCTAGTACTGGATGCATCTTTCTAGTTGTCTACGTGGATGACATTGTTATTATTGGGAGTGATAGTACAGGGATTATGTCACTCATGGTCTTCCTGCAGAGGCAATTCCAAACCAAAGATCTAGGGCAATTAAAGTACTTCTTGGACATTGAGGTTGCTAGGTGCAAACGTGGGATTTTTCTATCCCAATGTAAGTATGTACTCGATCTTCTACAGGATATGGGTATGCTATATGCCAAGCCGAGTGATACTCCGATGCTTCCTGGAGTAAAACTCGTTCCTGAACAAGGTGACCCATATAAGGAATTTGATCAGTATAGATTCTATAGAAGGTTGGTGGGCAAGTTGAATTACCCCTCCATCACTCGATCAGATATTGTCTTCTCAGTCAGTGTTGTCAGTCAATTTATGGCGGACCCTCGAACTCCCCATTGGGAGGCTGCAATCCACATCCTCCGATATGTTAAGACGCATCCGAGCAAGGGTTTATTCTATCGTGATCATGGACACCGGTGCATAGAGGGATTCTCTGATGCAGATTGGAATCTAATTTCCTAGAAAAGTAGAAGCAATCCGTTGTCGCTGGATCAAGTGTGGAGTCTGAGTATAGGGCCCTTGCCCATGTCACTAGTGATGCAACATACCTTCGCCAGCTACTTGATGAGTTGAAGTATCCAGCTCCACGACCTACCCAGCTTTGGTGTGATAGTCAGTATGCCATACATATTG
>JAOWBR010158227.1:0-12594 GCA_028571145.1 Dionaea muscipula
TATATTAGGCAATGGCAAACTTGTAATTATTTCAAAAGATCAGGGGCGAAATTGTAATTTTTTTTAAAAAGGTGCTGCGTTTAGGACTGGCCTATTTAAATATTCGAGCTGAGTATTTAGGACACCTCGAGCTGAGTCGAAGTGAATTTGACAGAGTGACAGATTAGAGAGAGAGAGAGTGGCGAATGGAGGCGTTCAAGGGATTTGGGAAAAATTCAGGGCCGGCGGTGCCACCAAAATCCCTGACCCCTTTCGGCCATTTTGCTTTTCCTCCTCCAGATTCACACCTCCAACGCTCTCCTTCCGCTCCCAGGTTAGTCCTTTTCCCCCTTCCTCCCTATTATTTGAAATTTTTAGTAAGTCTATCGAGCCCTTGCTCTTGTTCTATTTCTCCATGCTCTTTTTGGTTTTGGAGTTTTTGCCTCCTCCTGGATTTTTTCGCCCCCTTTGCGGAGGACTAGCTGCTGTTCAATGTGTTGTATTGATGGGGATGCAAGAGCTCTATTGGATTTGCGATTAGCTAGTCCTGTTAGCATTTTCTACATGTATACAATCCGTGGAATTCATGCTTACAAGTCCTTCACTGTGTTGGTGATTAATTAGTTCTTCAGTTGATTGGATTGTTACCCATCTGCTTACTGATGATAATAATTCGTGTTCGACCGTGCAATGTTCAAAATTTTGAAATATTTATGGTTGCCTGCCCACCCAACCCATCAACTGAATGGTTAATGCATTCTATTCAAAAGAAGAGGGGGAAAAAGAGGGATTTGCCCCCTTCTGTATCAAAATTTCCAGTTCTACGAGGTGGGAATCATTTATGTGAAAGTTTGGAACTTTCTTGTTAACATTGTGGATCTTGCTTATTTAATTGCTATTCCATGCAATTGGTTTGTTACACGAATGTGGGTGCTTCGATTTTGCATGTTTGTTTCATGATTGGTTTCTCTCATTAGAGACAGGCCACTTCCTCATATGTTATGAATTCAACCTTTGCCTTGCATGTTGCTGCCCGACTGAAGGCACTGCCACTTGTATATTAGGCTTTCAAGTATGGAAGATTTTTGTAGAGAATGTTAGTGCCTTTCACATGGTGGCATATTGAGAGGTGACAAGAGTAATTCTAGTGTTTCATATGCCTTTTTGGGTTTATCGTCTCATGGTAGAACTTACATGTTTTGGAACTTCAACGCTCACTTGTTCTTTTAACTTTTTAAGTACCCACATTTTAAATACCATGAACATTTTGAGCACCACTATTTTGTAGAATTTTAGCAGCAATAATACACCAAGTCTCCCTCCCTAAATCCGGTCTACAACATTGGTGCGATGATAGAATTCCTTCTACTCTTTTTCCATGCTCACCATCAGGGCATGTCCTGTCGATAATACTTGAGTTTTCCTTTTAGTTCTTTTCAGTTTTCCTCCTTTGCTCTTGAATTATGTTTCTTCCCTTCACAATGTTTTTGCTGGTGCATTACAACCATTAGGGCATGGCCTGTCGATAATCTTGAGTGTTCCTTTTAGCTCTTCTTCAGTTATCCTCTTTTGCTTTTGAATTACGTTTCTTCCCTTCACAATGTTTTTGCTGGTGCATTACAAGGCCTTCGTTTGCATCTTGTACCATGATAACCATGACCCACCCCTCTTGTTGTTCTTTCTGTTGGTGCTGCCCCCAACCATTGTTAGTAAATTCACCCTTTGGCTGATACTCATAAAAACATATGTTTTTATGCCGAAGTAGAGAAAACGTGTCAAAATAGTGAAAAGTCGGATTCCCATGAAAATGTAGTAAAATTGCATTTTCTTTATATGAAATGTGAAAATTGTTGAAATCATTGAAATAGGAACCTGGTTCATGATTCCACAAGTGCTTTATCATCGGATGTTCAGTGCTGGATGGGGTTATGAGCCCAGAGAAACTTTAACTAAAAAGAAGTAAGAGAACACTAAGAAAAGATCAAACTGGTCAAACAAGGCATGCTATAGGAGGCAATTGAATCCAATTTCTCCTCTCCTCATTCCAGCTCTAATGCTCCAGCTGACAATTAGCAAGGGCTTTCTAATGACAATGGTTTATTCTTTCTTATTCTCCTTCCAATCTTCCTCTCTTTCCTCATCTGTATCTAACAACTTTCTCTTCTCTCGTCATTTTCATTATTGCATTTGCAATAAGGTGGCAGCTTTGGTTTTTTTTTTTTCCTGCAATAAAGTTATATGGTGAGATCTTTTGTTTCAACTATGAGAAATTGTTTTTTTTTTCTGCAATAAAGTTATATGGTGTGATCTTTTGTTTCAACAATGAGAAATTGTAACTTGTAATAATTCCGATCTGCGATTCACATTAGGCCGTTCTAGACATTTCCTTTGATTGTGCTACTTTCTTGTAATTTTGAGTACTATGTAGTATTTTTTGCATATACCATGCAAACACATGAAGGAGTTAGATGTTAATTCTCACCCCGCCCTTCTAATTTGTCTACCTGATTGGATACTTGTAAGTGTACTGTTTCGTGTTACTTTGAAGGTAGTTTTACCAATATATGATGGAGACAGTTCAAAAGTAGAAAACGCACCTTAATTTCCATGTTTTATTCTTAAATTAATAAGCTAGATGTTGCAAAAGAGAACTTGTTCTACATTTCATAAAAAAAAAACACTTGTAATTTGATAACCATCTCATGTGCATCAAAATGAATGAATGGTAGTGACCGATTAATGCCATTCTTGTTTTCTTTATTTCTCAGTTGCTCAAATCTGTTGTTTGATAACCATAGCCAGTTAGCTCCACCAGGAAGGCGATCACCTCCTTTGCCATTTTTGAGCAATCAGTCCACTGTGGATGCTTACCATCCTGCTTATGACAGTCAAAGGTAAATAATAGCTTCAATAATTTTTCTCTTATAACATACAGCTAATGGCAGCCACTTGCAGTGCTCACAAGTCATGATGCTATAAGGTTCCAGTTTGATGAATGCTCCATAGTCGGTGCAAGCAATACGTTGTCTATTAAGACATACTCCCTCTACCCCAAAAAAAGATTGTAGCATTTAAAACTTGTTATAAGAATTAGGGGAAAGTCTTAGCCTCTAATTGAGGCTGAATAATATATTTGTAGTGTTGATAATGGGCTATTACATATTAACACAAAACAAGCTCAACTACACTCCCCCTCAATTTGGAGTATAGATGTTAATTATATCCAACTTGTTATAAATATACTCAACCTTATTCCCCAAAAGAGGCTTAGTGAGGATATCACCAACCTGGTAGCTCATCTTCACATTACTCAATCGAATATCACTGTTCTGCAATTTATCTCTTATAAAGTGACAATCTATCTCGATATGTTTGGTTTATAGCAAATTGATTATTACATCACAACTGAACAAACCTAGGGGTAGGATAGCATCATTAGTCAAATGGGCTAAGGCATGATACTCGACACTAGAACTAGTAACATATTGTTTTTTTTCTCTTCCACGACACCATATTTCCACCAACAAAGATATAACACCCCATAGAGGACTTTCAATCAAATGGTGTACCGGCCAATCTGTATCAGAAAAGCCCTCAGTATGCTTGTGATCACGATGATTATAAAGCAGCTCTTGACTAGAATGTCCCTTGATGTACTTGAGAATATGCACAACTGTTTCCTAACAAGGAACTTGCGGATCATATATAAACTGATTAATAACATTGGCTGAATATCACAAGTGAGGCGAGATTCACCCCAAGGAGGATCGGAGTGTCACTTAACTTAGTACCAAGCATGTTTGTATCATGCACTAGGTCCAGAGCATAGTTGCATTGAGATAAGAAAATCGCACGCTTGCAGCGAGACATCTCAATCCTTGGTCTGAAAATGACTCTGAAGAAAAGCCTTTAGGGAAGCAATCCTTTCTGTCATTACCAGTGATAACATATCATTATTATTCAACATATACCATAAGAAGAATGTATCCATCACTAGAATGTTGATAGAATATTGAATGATCTTTTGCTATCTCCTTAGACCAAAGTTCAAAACTATAGGACTAAAACTCCTAAACCAAGCTTTAGGAGATTCCTTCAGTCCATACAAAGCCTTCTTCAAATGACATACATGTCCACACTCCTCCTGAGCAACGAACTTCGGAGGTTACTCCAAGTACACCTCAGTCAAATCTCCACAAAGGAAAGCATTCTTCATGTCCAGCTAAATGTAAAGGCCAATGATTCGAGGTCATGAGAGAAATCAAAAGATGAACATCTTGGCCACAAAAGAATGTATCGGTGTAGTCAATACCATAAATCCGAGCATATTCTTTGGCCACCAAGCGGGCCTTGAGGTGAGCAACAGAACCATTTGGGTTCACCTTTACCATAAACCCCCATTTACACCCAATAGTCTTCTTGTGAGGGACAAGGGAACAAGATCCCAAGTGTGATTAGCCTCAAGGGCCTCCAGCTCCTCTTCCACCCACGAGAACAAGAGCATCAGATAAAGAGCGAGGAACAACGAGGAACAATAATAGAGTCTAGGGTGGAGATTTGGAGATGCTTCACCACACTATGAATCCAAACCACGACTAATCACAGTAGCTTGCACGTTATAGGGCAGTCTTCCTTTGGCTCCCCGGCCCCGGGGCTAGATTCCCTGGGTGGCGGCTAGGGTTTCTTCGGATTTGGATCTGATACCATGTTATAAGAATTTAGGGAAACGTCTCAGTCTCTAAATAAGGTTGAGTAATCTATAATACAAGGAATGAGAGGTTTTGAATTTTTGAATGGGGGTGGGGAGAGGGAGAGGGGGAGTGCGTAGGGGAGAGGGTAGGAGAGAGAGGGAGAAGGAGAGAGGAAAGAGGAGAAAGGAGGAGAGGGAGGGAATGGTTGTGAGGAAAAATTTTTTTGTTTTAATTTTTTTTAATAATATTGATAAAAGTTGTATAATATATAGTCAAATTTTTTGTCTCTTTGACGCAATCCAAACAAGACTAATATTGATATAAATATTTTATTATTTTATTTATTTTTTATCATTTTATAAGTTGGGAGTGGAGTACTTATCGTGCCAAACACATGAGTAACCCCTAGTATATTTATAATGTTGATAATAAACTATTACATATTAACACAAAATAGGCCCAAGAGACCCAATACTCACAACATGCCAAATACTTACAAGTTACAACAGAACTTATAAATACTCAACGGATCATCTTTTATTGCATTATGTGTGCACTAATGTGCAAATCTTTATACTAGAGTACACCCAATGTTACTCGGATACGGGTACGGGTACGGGTATGGGTACGGGTGTCGGGTGCGGGTGTCGTCACCTCTAGTTGAAAAAGAGAGGATACGTTGATATTGATCGAAAATTGTGTACGGGTATGGGGATACGACTGTTTTTTAAATATTTATCCCAAATATTATTCTTTATATAAAAAAAGAAGAAATGTTTTCAAATTTATAAGTAAAACCATGCCACCAATAAGAAAATCCATCATTTCTAAGGGTACCGGTGTCGAGTGTCGGGTGCGGGTGCGCATCCGATACGAATCGTGCACCCGTACCTGTGTCGGGTCGTGTCGACACGGGTATTGCCTCAAAAATGACGGATCCGAGTTACATAGAATACACCCCAAAAATCCAATGGACATCATTTTCGACATTTGCAAAAGGAATAGTGGTTTGATAATTTTGGACAGAGGGAGTAAATCGTGGATTGCTAGTCATGAAAAAATGTGTTGTGTAAAAATAACTAAAGATCATTACTCTAGGTTAGTTATACTGATAGCATAGGTCATGCATTGGTAGATTGTGTGATTAACTTCTCCAGTTTATTGCCCCAGATGCCAAACCAAAGCTGGTATTGGCTTTTAATTTACTGATATCAATGCATCTGCAGTTTGCTTCCTTGTTTAAGCTGTGATACGCTCTGCATCTCCCTAGTCTCTAGACAGTTATTGTCATATATCTTATTACCCTTTTGAGCTGGGTATACTGATGATTACTTAGTACTACTTTCTGGTGTTTCTGATCTATTTTGCAGACCTAGTTCATTTTTGGATGTATGGGGCAATCAGTCAAAATCAACTAGCGACAACAGCCGTTCAAATCGTAGGAGTAGATCCCCAGTTGATGCTGCAGATATTCCTGCATCTAAACTGTCAAGGTCTCAATATTTATCATCAACTGACGAAGTTTCCCTGAAGAGTTCTCATGATAAACAACAGGACTCTGAAAGGTACCTCACAAATTTCGGAGATTCTGCATTATCTAATATGTTATTTTCGTCTTCTTTGGGAATCTTTGCCTTGGCTCACAAAAGATCCGTTTGTTACTCTATTGCTGATTATAGCATACTGTTTATGGGCACAAAATGATATTTAAGGTGCTAATTTTTAAAGAACCTTATTGCTGATTATAGTATATACTGTTTTTGGGTACAAAATGACATTTATGGTGCTAATTTTTAAAGAAAAACAGAATAATTGATAGATAAAATGGTCAATTTACCAAAATGGCAAAAGTCCCAAAAAGTCCAAAAACCCAGAACATAATGAAAAATGAACTGACTTACAATCATGTCGCTTGCCTTTTCTATTCCACAAGGCTGCCAAGTAACAGGAAAATGTGGCTGTTGCATGCTCTTTCTTTTTCTGTTTTTGATGGATTCTGTCGAATATGAATTTTTTGGACTGTTTGTTTGCCTTTATCTACATGTAACAGGGTTTTCCCTACTTCTGCCTTGACTATGTGGTGATGCACTATTTCTTGAGTTGCTATACATTCGGTCTTATTTTGTGTCAAGAAACCAAGTCTACAAAAAGGTGAACCTTAGAGTGGAAAACACATGTAATATATTTAATATGCCCCCTAACGCGAATGCCCTTTGGACTTAAAGCGTGAATTACATACTAATCCCCCTCATATCAAGTGCTAAATAAATGAGGGTCGCGTTCGCTGGATAGGAATTCGTAATCTTTGACCACGTATGATCTGAAACTTTAGTTTTAGAGAGAGATTATGGGAAGGCTTAACTTCAAAGTAAGGCTAGGCAATGTATTTACTACTATTTTTAGCTCAAGCTTGATCTGCGGATTGGATGCGAGTAGTGCGTGTTAGCTCAAGCCTAATATAAACTCTTGTCAATGAAGAAAAGTAAGCTTTCCCATTATTCCTTTTGTCTTGGTTTACATGGTATCAGAGCAAAGGGAAAACAAAAGAAAAAACCCTAAACCCACCAACCACCACTGTCGCTCACTGCCGCAGTCGCTGCCAACCGTCGGCGACCTCCACCAGCCTAGGCCTGCGCGCCGGTTGCAATCAAACCAGTCTAGGTTGATGTAAACCCGATCACCATCAAAGCCTAAATCCTTTTCTTTTAGATTTGCTCCAAACCATTCAACCAATCATCGATCCAACCACATAGGATAATCAGAAACGCCGAGTCGTCCTAGGGAGAATTGATTGTTTTGTAGGCAGAAGCGGCACGCGCTGCCACTGTCTCTGCGCATGGCGCCGACACGCTGACGTGATTTCCTCCGGGCAGTTTCATGCCCTCGTCCATATGATCATTTTCTCCTCCTATGGCCTTTGCTAATTCTAGCTATTTCCACGAGTTTTTGAGTATGGATTGTTCTATGCTCCTTATATTTTACTCTCATTATTGATCGGATGCTTCATTCTTCCATGGGTGGTATTTTGTGCTTACTGGATATGTTATTGGTTTATGTTATTGCTTCGTTCGTCGTTGAGATGTGTCTGATTCCTCGATTCATCAATTGAGGGCTCATTTGGTTTGTTGTTTCTCATTGGATCCGATCCGATACTTGCTTCCCTGCTTTGGTGCTTCTTTTTGTAATCATTTGAGTTCTTGCTCTATACTTGTTGGACTTCTTTGATATTTATGTTACATGTTGGTTTTGGTTTTATGACGATTGGTGTTTGTGATGCTTGTGGAAGCTGATTACTCAATTCTCCTTTGCTTTTGTTGTTGATGTGCTTAATTTCTTTAGACTGAGGGATGCCCCCTTCTGTTGGGGGTCGAGGAACTATTTGTTGGCAATGTGTATGCACAGGTTATGTACGTTAAAGGTGTTGGCAGTTTCCCTGTTGCACGGATCAGGTTAGCGGGTTCATTCTTTTTCTGTTCCTACATCGGCCGTTTTCGTTCAGTTGGTCCCGTCAGTTCAGTCAGTGGCATATGTGTCTGCTTCTTTTCGAGATTGAATTATTGATTTAGGAGCATTTGATCACACAACTGGTTCTTCCCGTTTGTTGCACAAGTACTCTTCTACTTCTTTATATCTTAATGTAATAATTACAGATGGCTCTTATGTATCGGTTCAAGGAGTAAGGACAATTCTTATTACTCCTACATTGATCATTTCTTCGATTCTCTATTTGTTTGATCTTCCCTTTAATCTGTTATTCAGTAATGCGTTGGTCCAGACTCATCATTGTCATTTTGATTGTTATGTTGTTTTTAGTGCTAGCTCCTGTGATATTCGGGATCTATTGACAAGGACCCTTCATGGTAGAGGTCTTCGTACCTTAGGAGGGTTTTATGTATTAGATATTGATTCATTCAGTATGGTTTGTTTCGGGGTTTTCTTTACTATTTTTGATCTTCATAATCGTCTTGGTCATCCTTCTCTTTCTAGCCTCAAAAAGTTTGCCCTCAAGCTCAATCAAATGTCCCGATTATTTTGTGAGTTTTGCCATTTTTCTAAGCATCATAGAGCCACATATATACCTCGAAGTGATACACGAGATTTTGCTCCTTTTGAATTGGTTCATTCTGATATATGGGGGTCGTGCCCGGTCCAATCTCGTGCGGGCTTCTACTATTTTATGACCTTCGTGGATGACTACACTATTCCCGTATGACTTGGTTATACTTGTTGAGGTTTTATGGTGAGTTGTTTTCTATTTTCTTCGTACACAGTTCTCTGTCCTTGTTAGTATACTCTGAAGTGATAATGCCTGTGAGTACTTCTCCTCTTAGTTTACAACTTTCATGACTCAGTATGATATTATTCATTAGTCTTCTTGTCCTGATATCCTTTTTCAAAATGGGGTTGCGGAGCGAAAGAATTATTACTTATTGGAGGTGACTCGAGCTCTTATGTTTCAGACGGGTGCGCCAAAGATGTTTCAGAGTGAAATAGTGTTGACTGCCATATACTTGATAAATCAGATGTCGTCGTCTGTTCTTTAAGGGGAGATACCATTTAGTGTGTTATTTCCTCAGAAGTGACTCCATTCTATGTCCGTTTGTGTCTTTGGCTACGTGTGTTATGTTCGGCATATCCGACCATATCTTACAAAGTTGGATCCTAAGTTTTGAAGTACATCTTTCTATGATATTCTCGCATGTAGAAAGGGTATCGGTGCTACTCTCGTGAGTTGAGATTCTATATTTCTACTGATGTATTTGATGAGCCTATCTCATTTAGCTCTTCTTCACCTTCACTTGGGTCACCATCCGAGTCATCTTCTTCTCCTCTTCTATGGATGATCTCGTCTATGAGTTGGTTACGATTCCATCGTCATCGTCACCTGTTCCAGCTTCTACACCCGACTCGTCCGCCCCTCCTCTTCGGGTATATACCAGTCATCATCGTTAGATCGTCATTGATCAGTTGGATCATCTAGATGAGTGCACTTCTCCTCCTCTTGTTGTTCCTACATCGGCTACTCATGGTTTGGATTCTTCGTCGGTTACTCTTGATTTTGATCCTTTACCTTCTACTATGGCTTCGTCACTGATTGCTCCTAAGACCTCTCCACCCTTTGATTTGGATCTTCCGAGCGAAAGGGTCAATGTAGTTGTGCTACATATCTTCCGTCTTCTCATATCTCTTATGCTGGGGTATCCTCTTCGTTACAGGAATTTGTCTTTGTTTTGGACTCTGTATCTGTTCATCGATCTTTATCCGAAGTCCTCTTTTCCTTGGGGTGGCAACAAACAATGTGTGAGAAGATGGAGGCTCTTACAGCTAATCAGACTTGAGATCTCCTCCCCTCTTGGGAAGAAGCTATTGGTTGTAAGTGGGTCTTTGCTGTGAAGGTGAATCTTGATGGCTCTATTGCTCGGCTCAAGAGTCAAGGCCCGATTGGTGGCAAAAGGATATGCTCAGGTCTATGGTATTGACTATACTGACACGTTCTCTCCTGTTGTCAAAATGCCCTTTGTTTGTCCTCTAATCTCTCTTGTAGCTTTGTACCATTGGCCTTTACATCAGTTGAATTTAAAGAATGTCTTTCTTTATGGTGATTTACATAAGGAGGTTTATGTGGAGTAATATCCCGGGTTTGTTGCTCAGAGGAAGTCTGGAAATGTATGTCGGTTTGGGAGGTTTAGTTATGTGGTTTTTAACTTTGGCCTACAAAGATTAGGGGTATTCAAAAAATCCGTGAAATCGTAAAATCGAACCTTTTTTTTAGACATTGGATCGGTTACAGTTCTTTTTTTTAGAACCGTATGTACTAGTTCGGTTACGGTTTCAAAGCCCTAAAATCCGAACCGAACCATTGGTGGAATTTCCGACTTACTAAATTATTAAATTGCCAAATGGCCCTCTCTTTTCTTCAAAACCCCACAAATGTCCCGTTTTCTTAGTTCTTTCTTACGAAGGTTTATTTTAATGTTCTTATGTTTTCATTTGCAGAAAATATTTTGAATTAAGATTCAATTACAACTAATCTTATATTTTCATTTTGAATCAAGCTCTTATATTTGCTTATGCGACACTACAATACTAATGGATAATATTATGTATATTATTGTTCTTATGAATCAAGCTCATTCTTAATTTTCTATGTTACATTGTATATTGTTATGTTCTTATCTTTATTGATGTTCTTACAATATTTTGTAGAATTAATATATTAATTACAATTTGAAAAAAAGAAGCAGCAATTGAACCGTGTTCGATCTGTAACCGATTCGAATCTGTGGTTACGGATCGGATCAGTTCTAATGGTTTAACGGTTTGGATCAGTTCTCCGAAATGTGGGACCGTGTGGTATGGATCGGTTCGTGGATTTTGCCGGAACCAGATGAATCCAGATCATGTGCACCCTTAATGGAGATCAACAAAGGACCACTCAGTATTCTATCAACATTTCAGTGCTGGGTGCATTCTTCTTGCGGTATATGTTGATGATATTGTTATCACTGGGTGACAGTACAGGAATTGCTTCATTGAAGATGTTTCTTCAGCGCCATGTTCGGACAAAAGATTTTGGGTCTTTGAAGTATTTTATAGAAATTGAAGTATCTCGTTGTAAGCGTGGTATTTTCCTGTCCAACGTAAGTATGCTTTATACTGACTGCATGATACTGGAATGCTTGGTACTAAACCAAGTGATACTTTGATGCTTCCCGGGGTGAGACTTTTGCGCGCTGAGGGTGTTTGATTGATATAGGAGATTGGTGGGCAAATTGAATTATGTTGCCAACACTCGTCTTGATATTGCTTTGTTTGTGAGTGTTGTTAGTTAGTTTATGTCTGATCCCGAGTTCCTCATTTGAAAGCAGCTGTGCATATTATTAGATATATCAAAAGACATCCTAGTCGGGGATTGCTCTATAGTGGTCGTGGCCATAGATGTATTGAGGGATGTATTGAGGGTTTATATGATACGGATTGGGCTGGCTAACCCTTTATCGAAAGTCCACCACGGATTATTGTGTGTTTGTTGCTGGCAACTTAGTTTGTAGGAAGAGCAAGAAACAACCTGTTGTAGTTCGTTCTAGTATAGAGTCGGAGTATCGGACCCTTGCTTATATTACATGTGATGTCACTTATCTCCATCAGTTGCAGTATCTAGCTTCTCGGCCTACTCAATTGTGGTGTGACAATTAGTCCGTCATCCATATTACGTCGAACCCACTATTCCATGAGAGGACAAAGCATATGAAGGGTGATTGCCATTTTGTATAAGAAAAGCTCCAAGAAGATGGTTTTGTGTTGAATCATGTGAAGATCACAAATCAATTTGCTGATATTCTTACCAAGTCTTTAGCAAGGAGTAAAGTTGCGTTTATTTGTAATAAGCTTGGGATGATTAATATCTATGCTCCACCTTGAGAACGAGTGTGTTATAAATTATGACTTATGAGTTCTAGTTTATTAAGGGTTGTTTAGGTATTTGACACTTGTATATAAACTCTTTTGTCAATGAAGAAAAGTAAGCTTTCCCATTATTCCTTTTGCCTAGGGATGGCAACGGGGCGGGGTGGGGATTTGTCTCCTCCGTCCCCGACCCCGCGGGGAAAAAAATTCCCCGTCCCCGTCCCCGCAGGGAAAAAATTTTTATTCTCCGTCTCCGTCTCCTTGCGGGGAACGGGGTCCCTGTCCCCGTTCCCCGTTTTCCCGTTTTTTCGTCCTCATTTCCTTATCCCCATTTTCCCGTCCCCGTTTCTCCGAACCGTTTCCTCGATCCCGTTTCCCCTTACTTGATTGTCATTTGTTTTTTTAAAAATATTGATGTAATTCAATTTAAGTGCTATATGGATTATCTTTGATGAATAATCTAATGACTGCATTGATATGCTCGTACAATATTTTACGTATTTCATGTGTCATTATT
>JAOWBR010158238.1:0-12594 GCA_028571145.1 Dionaea muscipula
GTTTTGGTGGGAGTAGTCAGCATTCAGGGCAGCTCTTTGGGAGCGGGACTGTTGTGGTGTTCGGGGAGGATCAAACTTCTAGGGTTAGGAGCTCGGGGGAGGGGGGCCAGGGGTCCAGGCCTTCATCTAGATTTTCCCCACCGTCTCAGTTGGAGGAGGATGATTTTGAGACTGGAGATTTCCCACGTGGAGTATCGGTTCCGGATGGACGTCAGACGGTCAACCGAGACTGGGTTGTGTCAGGGGTCGAGAGGAGTGCGAGAGAGGCCCCGGGAGGGAAGCAACGAGGACTTGGTGGACGCCGAAGACTAGGAGGGGCTCGTGGATGAGGTCGATCCTAGTTTCCCCTTGGTCCTCTTGTTTTCCTTGTTTGGTTTAGACTGTTGATGGTCCTGTTTTGTATTTGATTCTGATCTGTGTCTTTTATGTGTGGTTTTCTCATCTTCTTAACTGGTTGTGCTAGAACTTCAATGGCCCGATTGCGGGCGGGTTATGCCGATTTTTTTTTTTTGGATGGTTGGGTGTTCTTTTTTGCGGGGTGTGCTTGTTGTCCATGGTGGAGGCGAGTCATACCAATTTTTGGTGGTCTTTGACCTGTTGACAGCTAGGTCAGCTTAGGGGTGGGTTCGGATTCTCTCTTGTAACAGTGTTACTTTTTGCATTACTTAATATACATTTACTTACCGAAAAAAAACGAGTTGTGGAATTATGTTCTACCGTTCATACTTTCAATTTGAAAGTACATTTTTTCTTTGTTTTTTTGGATTTATCAGATAGTCGCTGAAGAAAAGTACACCTGAACTAGTATAAATAAGATAGACCAAGGGAATGGAAGCATGCCTGCGTTAGTGTAAATAGGATATGCTGGGTAGTTGCTTATTAACCACATGCTGACAGAGAGGAAGCTATTTGAATTTGAGGTTGTTCACTTGGATAATGCTATGTTTGAAATCTGAAACTTTGAGTCGTCTCTTGGCTAGTTAACTCGCAATGATTCTGTCTATCCTCGAAGAGATTTGGAGGATGTTGGAGTATTTACCCTTTTCGTTCTTGCAAAATTAAGGGGAAAAAATGATGCAGGTCCTTGCCTTTGGCTTAAGACTTACGATGTTCACTGAAGTGGGTTTCTCATGTTGAGGGCAGGACCTATGGAAGGCTTTCAAAGATGACTTGTGGGATAGATAATGGCTTCATAGATCATGCCAGAATGACAACCATGGGGCAGAATTTTGAAGCCAAGGGTACTATATTTGCGGACTCTGTATGCAGATGGAACAGCAAAGTTACTTTTGATAACATAATCTTCTTCCTTATGTTTGTGAGTCATTTTCTGAGCTATGCAGATAGGATATATGCGGAATTTAATGTCTACAAGGGGAAAGCTGCACTCTCTGCTTCTCCTGTTCTCCCGAGATTCAGCAAAGCGAATGTAAGATTATACTTATTTTCCACATCACCTTTTCTCTGCTTCCGTTTGGAACCATTTCATTCCACCATCCTATGTTTGAGGATCAAAAACTATAATCGGAGACTCAAATTCAAAATGAAAACTAAAATTTATGAAACCAACCACACATTCGCTATGATCTAGCCATTGAAAGCAAACTCTAAAGTGTGTCAGAGAATGCTCTAAAACCTGTTTAGTATGAACTTCACATTGTTATGATGTTGCCATCCATGTAACCATCTTTATCTTCTAAGTGGATCTTATGTTACATGGTGTTAAATTTAGTAGAAAATGAATGCTGAAATTTGCCACTAGAAAGCATATCTAAGGAATGTATACATAGACATTAGAAAGGGCACCGCTGTATATCTCCTGCAAGGGTCTTAAATTTGCCCTCGGTTCCCCCTAACTCTCATCAGGAGACATTAGAGAGCCCAACACCAAACAATCCAAAAATCACTTTTCTAAATTTGCCCTCGGTTCCCCCTAACTTTCATCAGCATCCATCTTCAACCAAACCCATCAAAACATAAAATCTGCTCTCCCCACCACTTTCTTTGCCAACTGCCATAAAATCCTCAAATTCCGACTTCTCATCATTGCCTCCTATGGTTAATAAGGTTGTGACTATTATAAGGTCTCAATATGATGAGAAATCTGCAAAACTGTACAACAAACAGAATCGGTGAAGCCGGTGATTGAAGTATCTCCAGTTGATTTTTTTTTCAAAATTACTGATCTTTTTTGTTTCTATGGATAGTCCAAGTGACATCCTGCCCAACAAGTTCTAGACTCTGTTGCCACTCTAAGAGTGGCTTTTTGAGGAGCCAGCAACCCTACTTCCACCCATTCCTCCTCCTCCATGGTCTTTGGCAACTTTTATTCATTACTATTATTATAAAGAACAATCATGAACGAAACTTCAGTTTCCTTTTCCTGCCAAGGGCATCGTCGAGAGGGGAGAAATGTTACGACCCAACAATATCCAATAAGGAAAGAAATATCTCAAGGATCCCAAAAGTGACTAAAATTAGCAGGGAAGATTAATTATGAAAATAAGGAATATTTCCAGATAATGAAAATAAGGAATATTTTCAAATAAATAGATCTCATGTATTAGTTTTTCTATTAGTAACTTTCCTATTTTAGCACTCGTAACATTATATATGCATGTAATAAGCTCTCATTAGAAGCAGACAAGAATTAATGGAATCTCCTTCCTATTATCTGTCTCCGTCTATCTTCTTCTAGTTGCTCATCCTCTTCCTCTTCTTCCTAGTCCCCTTGATCTGTTCTCCTCCTCTTTCGTCCAAGTCTCTCTATCTCACAACCACCATAGCTCCACCTCCCATTATCCGCTCTCAAGCCCAGGCTTGTATCATGATATCACGAACTTGTTCACCAGTCTTCACATGCTTCAACCCGATATTTCTAGCTTGCAACTTCCCTCTAATATAATGACAATCAACATCACTCAATATGCTTGGTCTGTTCATGAAAAACTGAATTATATACAATATGGATGACAAACTGATTATCATACCATAACTGATCGGGTCGAGAGACTGGATATCTCAATTCATCAAGCAGCTCACAAAGAAAGGTAACATCACTAGTCAAATGTGCAACGACACGATACTCTGATTTCGTACTAGATCGGGTAACAGCCGACTGTTTCTTATTCTTCCATCAGACTAGGTTTTCACCCATAAACACACAATAGCCAGTTGTGGACTTCTGATCAAAAGGTGAATTTACCCGACCAACATCAGAAAATCCCTTTATCCGGTGATACCCATGGTCGCTATATATCAAGCCTTGATTGGGATGTCCCTTGATATATTTAAGAATGTGCAGTGTAACCTCCAAATGAGGAGCTCGATGATCAGGCATAAATTGACAAGCAACACTCACAGAAAAAATAATATATGGACTGGTGATGGAAAAATAATTCAATTTACCCACTAACCGTCTGTATCTATCTATCTGGATCATCACATATCTCGTCTTCTCTCAGTGCAAGCTTCACTCCAGGAATCATGGGTATCACTCAGCTTTGCACCCATCGTATCGGTGTCTCAAAGTAAATCAAGAACATATTTGCATTGAGATAAGACAATCTCACACTTGCAACGGGCGACCTCAATGTCAAGAAAATACTTCAGCTATTCAAGATCTATGGTCTAAAATTGTCTCTCAAGAAAGACCTTTAAAGTCGCAATCCCTACACTATCACTGCATGTGATCACAATGTCGTCCACATAGATAACCAAAAGGATACAACCAACATTAGAGTTTTTATAGAATACTGAATGATCCTTCGTCGATTTTTGCAAACCAAACTCCAATACAACAGAATTAAACCATCCAAACCATACTTTGGGAGACTATTTTAAGTCATACAGAGACTTCTTCTATCGACACATGCCTAGACTCCCTCTGATCAACAAACTAAGGGGTTGCTCCACATAAACCTCCTCATGCAAATTAAGAAAGACATTCTTTACATCAAGTTGGTGCAAAGATCACCCAGAGGACACAAGGGAAATAAGTAGGCGAAGAGAGGTTATCTTCGCCGCAGGGGAGAAAATATCAGTATAATCAATACCATAAATCTGAGTATACCTTTTGGCCATCAAGCTAGTCTTAACACGTGACACAGAGCCATCAGAATGGACCTTTACCACATATACCCATTTACAGCCAATAGTTATCTTACCCGGAGGCAAATGAATCAGGTCCCAAGTATTATTGGCCTCAAGAGCCTCTATCTCCTTAATCATAGCTTGTTTCCGCCCAGGAGAAGAAATTGTCTCGGAAAAAGAGAGAGGAAGATATATGGTGTCTAGAACCGAGAGAAACACTTGTAATGAGCAGTACACTCTAGCATAAGAAATATGAGGTGACATAGGATACATAATATCACAACTACGCCGACTCTTGCGATGGACAATAGGGACATCTAGGTCTGATGGCGGAGAAGAAGTCAGAGCAGGACGACCCATAGAAGATGATACATGATCTGGAGAAACCGGGCTCAGTAGGAGCAGAACAAGCAGGATCAACAGAGGACCAAGACTTTATGAGACGAGAGCTACTAAGCCACAAACATAAACTCGAAGAAGAGGAGAAACTGGTTGACCAGGTGAAGAAGCTGGTAGATACCGATGGAGAAATTGGTAGAGAAGCTGGTGGTGGAACTGATGTAACCGGAACTAACTCATAGACAAGAAGATCATCCACAGAACAAGATTCAAATGGTCGTCCAGGTGAGAAAGACGAAGAACCAAATGGTGTAGCCTATCAAACATAGCATTAGTAGATATGTAGAATTACCTTTCCTCTGGAGAATAGCACCGATAGTTCTTCTACGTGTGAGTAGTTCAAAAAGATACATCACAATGACTTAAGATTCAACTTGGTAAGATACAACTGAATATCACGAACATAGCATATACAACTAAAGATACGTAGAGGCATAGGATGAAGGGGTTGATGAGGAAACAACAAAGTAAAGAGAATCTTCCCATAAAGAATAGATGAAGACATCCGATTAATCAAACATACAGTAGTCAGCACTACTTGAACAACTTCAACACCTCAGTCTGGAACATGAGAGCACGAGTGACCTTTAACAAGAGACAATTCTTCTGTTTAGCAACCCCATTCTGAGGAGAGGTATCTAGACAGGAAGACCAATGAATAATTCCACACACACACACATAAAAGCAGTAAATGAAAATGAGAAGTATTCTCGCGCATTATCACTACGAAGAATACAAACTGGTGAGGAAAACTGCGTCCGAATTTTAGAACAAAATACAATAAAGATAGAGAATAACTAAGATCGAGACTTTAGCAAATATAATCATATAATGCATAAATAATCATCTACAAATGCCACAAAGTAGTGAAAACCAGCTCAAGATTGGACTGAATATGACCCAGATATTGGAATGAACCAACGCAGGAGTAGAAGCTCGTGTATCATTCCGAGACAGATATGTGGCTCCATCATACTTAACAAATTGACATGCCTCATAAAATAATCGTGACAGTGACTGATTTTCAGGACATAACCGCTTAAGATTAGGAAGAGCGAGATTCCCAAGACTATAATGAAGATCGAGTACTGTGGACGAAGCCCTGAGAGAAGCATTAAGGGAGGAAGCACTCTCCAACACATAGACTCCTCCTAATGTGAGTTGACCTCTACCGTAATCTGTCTCGTCAAAATATCATGAATCTCACAAGAGTCATAATAGAAGACAACACTACAATTATGGATCTTAGCCAAAGCACTGGCAGATAAGATGACGGATTAACTAGAAGTTCAGGCACATAGAGAACAAAAGCAATGGTCAAAGAAACAATCAAGGGAACTGCCCACATGTTCCGAATGGATATATAAGAGTCATTTGCAATCCGTATATTGGGATATGAGGAGGTAGGAGAGTAATCTCGCAACATACTGAGAGTCGGTCATGTGATCAGATGTTCTTGAATCCATAATCTTACTGCGAGGATAAGCAGGCAAATATGTGGCCGACTGAACCAAATGAACAACGATAGCCAATGAATAACCCTGTCGAAAGTGATCCATCCCATAAAGATCTCTGCCCCGCAAACCAACAATGATCAAACAAGAACCACAAAGCACAGAAGGCTGATCCAAAATCAGATCAATAGTTAAACAATCCAAATAACGAGGCTAAATTCCAACCGGACCTAAAATCAGACAGACCAATTCGAAGTTGCACAAAGAATCGCACTGGGTAAAGGCGAAACAAAGAGGGAAAAGGCTAACACACAATTATTCAAATTGTCTTCAACACACCAAAAACAAATCATAGTGCCAATCATCATTGAGTCATAGAGGAAGAGTGAACCGACAAGAATAGGAGAAAAAACTGATTTGAGGTGGTCGCCAGCGGCGGAGTGTGGAACAGTGCCCGATGCGTGGGAGTCACGTGCAGAGACATCGCCGGTGTGTGGCGGTGTGTGATCCGGCGGCCGGTGCCAGGAGGAGTGACTCTGTCGTTTGGTGTGGACAGTTCGATAAAAAGTGGAGCGATTTGGAGTAGATCTGAGAAAGAGAGAAAGGTGGCAGCAATGAGTAGCTTTTCAGCGCATTTAGGGCTAGTTAAGCTGCGAGGAGAGGTAGGCCTAGGCCTGGGAGAGTGGGTAGGCCAACAAAGGTCGGTGGCGGAGGCGTTTGGCAGCGGTGAGCGACAGCAGATGGTGGTTATTGGCGGGTTGAGGGTTTTGTGTATTCCTTGGGCTTTGATACCATGCAATTAAAGACAAGGAAAATAATGGAAGGGCTTAATTGTTCTCATTACTCCAAGAGATATATGTGGTACACAGACAAAATATCGAAACTACCGTTCTCTCACAACAGATTCTTGTACACTTTTGAAAATAAGCTGATATTTCCCACACAACTCCCTCCTATAATAGATGCATCCATGAATTGTTAGAAAGTCCCATTTACCTTGTGGTTCTCAGTCTTTGGCCTAGGAAGACCGAAGATGCAAGCTTTTCATTTTTATATCAGGTTTTACAGTTGTTATATGAGCATGGAGCATTCCTCTACACTTGTTGGAGTTGAACTCCACTGGTCACTATTATAGAAAATGGATCTCAAAATTTTGTGCTTTCCTCAAATTTTCAAAATGTCATCCTGTTCCCTGACTTTATTTTTCTTGATGCTTAGTCCGGAGGCCTGAAGGTTGATCGTCGTGGCTCCATGATGTTGACCTTCTCGCCAGCTGTTGGGGAGCGCAAGTATGATTGGGAGAGGAAGCAGGTATAGATTTGTTAAACCGTTCCTTTTTTTATTTGTGAAGATTCAAATATTTTGTTCTTTATCGTATCCTTTTAATGCTCTTGCGGTGATATATTGTTTTTGTAAACTCAGTTATGTATTGTTTTTCCCTAGTCATTAGTTTGAATCATTCATTGAGAAGCTGGAATTTTTGGCTGTCGTGATTATTAAACCAAATGGAGAAGAAGAATGTGTGTTTGTGTATAAGTTAGGGATTGTTTCTTGCCATTCACGCCTAAACCCTCCTGGCTGTTGGTTCAGATAACAGAGACTTACAAATGGATATGCTGTTTGAACTTTGCTGATCTTGATGATTTGTACTTTTTTCTGCATGATCTATCTGTAGAGTTGGAGGAAAGAATTACTGGATCCTTTTTCCTTACTTGTTGGTTGGACTGTCTGCATTCGACTTATTGCAGCTGTTCGCTTTATCAGTCACAGAGATTGGATCTATGATTAGCTTGGGTGCCAATGATTCTTGTGAATTCTTCCATGACCCTTCAATGGGATCAAGGTTCATCTGATTACTTGAACCTCTATCTTTATCTCCTCTAACCTAAATGTTCCTCAGTTCGCCAGGAGAGCTGACATTCTGTTTTACTTTCCAGTAATGCTGGTCAGGTTCGAAAGAGCTTATCTGTTAAACCACATATGGATGGTAGTGGCTACTTCATTTCTTTGAGTAAGCACTCTTTTTTGTCATGCTTTCACTCCTTGTGTCTGTATCTAGAAGCATGTTGCATTGGGATAAAATTACAATATATCATTGAAAACAGAATAAAAATAAATAATTCCCATCATCCAGTAGCTTATGAAAAGTTTTGTATTGACGAGTTTGAACATCTCCTATCCTGTTTAAAGTAGTTGTGACATGAGGACCCTGTTTAGTTGGAATTCTTCAAGTGAATTGGGGGGTCTACCCTCGTTAATTTATTCAATGCTTCTAAGCTAAGGATTTTATGATGTGTGGCCCACTACAAGATCCTTATGTGAAATATAGTACCTCAAAGAATGAACGGAAATTCTTGGGCACATCACCATGCCCAATAGATGGGGATGGGATTTCATGTCCAAATTGTCAGTCAATGTCAAGGGACCTGGGTCATTGGACTCCCATAAAAAGGAAGTCACAGATGCTCCGCACCCTGCAGAATGCATTTTTCCCTCCTCCAAGTGCGAAGCAATTTTAGCAAAATCTTGATGGCTAGTCTCCAAACTACCTCCCTTTGTTTTCCCATCGGTCATTTCAACAGGGATGATGGAGCATCTTCTTTTACTCTGGTTCTGTTCTTCAGATACATAAATTCTAAAGATTTACCCTTCTGACCAAGGACATAAATCTCAATAAGAAAAAAGAAGTCCAGGACACATCTTTAAATGCCTTTTGCCTAGATCTATTCCTGTGTATTATGCACTTCAGTTTGGACGATATGGTCTTAGTTTGGTTGTACTTGGAGAAAGTGAATATAGCTCCTTTTATTTGGTGCTTGTTGCTGGTTTTAGAGAACCTCTAATATGCTATCTTCTACTTTTTTCCTCACTCTAATGACAGTCTGCATTGAAGGAGATATTTGTGGTGGTATAATTTTCTATACAACTTCGAGAACAGTCCATTACTGCAGCATTTACACGTTTATTGTAAATCATTAGGCATGCACCGAAAGCAAGTTTACTCTTATTGAAAATTTTTCCCTAGATCTTGCTAGTTTGATTTATCTCATTCTTTTCACTTTCTCTTCTCACTGCCCCCCTTTTTTGCAGTTTCTCTGTTCTTGGGTTCATTCTTGGTTCTTTTTGGTGGGGGAGGGAAGGATGAGCAGATGTGGTCTCACACTCAACTCACTTGATATTGTTTGCATATGTTTTGCTTCCTTTGTGCAGATGTTGTGAATAATATCAAACAGGTGAATGAGCGTTTTACAGTTCCTGTATCATCTGCTGAATTTGCAGTTATGCGGACAGCTTTCAGTGTATGAATTTCTTTCTATTTCCTATTTGGTGATTTCATCTCTTCATTTGATCTATGATGATAAATGGTACTTGAATAGAATAGATATTGTCATTGCTGAGTAGTAACATGCTATTTTTCAGATGATCTCTTGATGTATGGATCTTGCTTTTAGTTACACTCATCTCTTCACTTAGCCTGTTATCACAGTTTCATACCTTGTATCTTGCTTTTATTTGTTTTTTAGGATGGACCTGAGCTAGTCTTCTACTTGTGGACTATTTAGGTCTACCCTGCGGTGTACACCTGTACTCTATTTTTCATATATTATTTTCTTACTTGCCAAAAAAAAAATGTTATTTCCTTTGTCTGTCCTTTCACGCGCTTATTATGCTGCGTCAGGGTCTTCTTTTGGAATTTGAATGTGCAGAAGGATGTATATGAGGACACATTAGCTTTCTAACCTACTGCTTATCAAATTTGTGAACTCTGAAACGCTACTTGTGCACGGGTATATGATGCTCTGCTTGTACTGGCCATTTTGTTGGCCAAAAACCACCCATAATCACCCAAATGGTAGGAGCCAGCTCCTTGGATTAGGTGAGCCAAATTTCGCTTTTCATAGTTTTTTTCTTTGGCGGGGTGGGGGGAGTATTTCTCCTCAGCTATCCCTTGTATAATTAATTAGTAATGCCGCATCATAATAGATTTATAAGGGTGCAGAGCAGTGGCTTAGATAGTTTGCGACAACTGCATGCCCAGCTTCCTTTTATGCAGTCATATGTCTTCAGATGATCTCTTGATATATGGATGCTGCCATTCAGTTTGTTTTTTGCTTGGCTTTGTAGTTTGCTTTGCCCCTCATTATGGGTTGGGACCGTTACTCTGCCCAGCTACAATTCCATGGTCTGCCAAAGTCGGATGGACACTCCAATGCACTTCCTTCCAGCTTCTCTGCTATGTCGTCGTCGAAGGTTGATCAACCACACCTGGATTCTGAATGGGATCTATGAAGAGTTGGGGGCTTGTGTTTTGGAGTTATTGTACCTCATTCTGTAAAGGAGTGCTTTATCCAGGGTTTATCTGGTATCGGTTGTGGTAGACCGGATTTCTGTCTTGTCAATGCGCGACTACGAGAGAAATTCTCTGTACTATAACCAGTCAGCAACATTGTTTTTTTGGGCAGAAAAAAATCACATCATTTTCGTTGGTTTTTTGATAGACGGAAGCATTTAGAAATCAGTATCCATTGCCATAATAAAACAAGGAATGATTATTTTGGTATGGAGAAAACGCAAGGCAAGGAAATTACAAGGAAAGAAGAGTTGGCTTGATGGGATTCAGAGAGAAGGATATTAGTGCGCTCTTCCTTCACTGTAAACAGGTATGGTTGATTTGGTCTGCTATCCTTGACTGGTGGGGGTTGGCTGCTGGCATGCGTCATGCCTAAGACGGTGTCTTTTATGCTAGATTGTTGGTTAGGTGTTGGAGTGGGAAAAATATATAAGTCGAGTGACTTTTTGGAGTGCGGGGCAAGCACAGAATTATTTGAAATTTAGGGGTAAACAGCTGATTTGGAGTAAGAGAGTGGATGTCATATTACATAAATTACATGGTGTCATTTTGGTGGCATAATAGTGTGAAGGGCAGCTTTTTTTAGGGACGATCTGACCCTTAGATGAAGAAATATTAGGGGGTGGGTTTCCCCGTGATAAGGGTGGGGTAGCTCAAGCGGTCGACTTCATTTGTCTGTAGCTGTTGCCAGCTGATGATTTTCGATAGTTTGGAGTATGATTGGAGTAGTTCATTGGTTTAGTGTGGAGGTGGCGGCGGCGTGTTAAGGAATGGTTGACGTTTTCCTTTCAAACTTGAATGAAGACGGTGCATGGCAGTATTGAGTCGAGGGTGATGGTGTTCCTTTGTAACTTCATTTTCTGACGCAATGTGCAAGTTTTGAGGCTGGGGCCTTGTACAATGGTTTCCGTGCATTATATTTCTTCTGTCCTGGTTTATGCTTTGCGTTGGTGGTAGTTGATTCGCATATGATTTGTTGAATGAGTGAAGGTCATTGCAGATGGATTCCTATCGTTCATTCCGATGCAGTGTATTGGATCGATTGATGTAATAACTTTTGTATTTGATTTTATACCAATAATATTTTTTTAATATGAAGTTCGCTATGTGCGCAAGTGACAAACAGGTGGCACTCGGGATTCGTCCACATCATCGCCTCTAGAAAGTGATGATAATATTTGGCACTGTCTATGAAAAACGACAAAAAATGTCACGTTTTCTCACAATCCCTGAAGAATGGACGCAAGAACAAAGCTCAGCAACGAAATCAAATTTGCAACGGTCTGATAGCCTACAGAAGTCTGTACCATGGAGTGCAAATCGAGCACTGTCTATGAAAAACGACAAAAAATGTCACGTTTTCTCACAATCCCTGAAGAATGGATGCAAGAACAAAGCTCGGGGACGAAATCAAATCTGCAATGATCTGATAGCCTACAGAAGTCTGTACTATGGGGTGCAAATCGAGCCAAGGACTTGGTACAAGAAGGTGCAACGACCTGATAGTCTACATAAGTCTATACCTTGTGGCACAGTCACAAAAAACATTAAACCCCATGCATTAACTCTTGACAGAGTACACTAAGGGGTTGTGGGACAAATGTTATACACGGGAAAAAATACGCCATATAATGGCTGTAATTTTCGGATCGAAAGATTAAGTTTATAAGACATGATATGATAGACTATATCACTACCTGATTAACCTCTTTTCGTGGAGTATATAGTTCATCATAACTCCGCAGTTAAGCGTGCTAGGAGTGGAGTAGTCCTAGCCAATTTTCATATCTGGTCGTGGTAAAGCACGACTGTACGCTGTCCTAGCGCACGGCTGCACATCGTCCCGGGGACACGTCAACCAGCCACGCTCCGAGCGCGTGCACGTCATCACCTTTAGAGAGAGGTGATAACATCGATAAAAAAAAATCCCCTAAAACAGATTTGAATTTGTGATATTTGATTATCTCTCTTTTAATATCATAAAAGGTTAAATTTGTGGTGGGTATATCTCTTTTTGTTAGGATTTGATTGTTTAGGTTTTGATGATGCATGCTTGAATGTTTAGTTAGTTAAATGAATGATCTTCGAACCAGTCTAAGACAGATCCAGTTGAGTTCAGATCCAGCCGAGGATAGTTCCAGCTGAGGCCGTACCAGTTGATTTCATATCCAGCCGAGGATAGTTCCAGCTGAGTCCGTACCAGTCGTAGATAGATCCAGCTGAGGACAGATCCAGCCGAGGACAGATCCAGCCGAGGACAGATCCAGCCGAGGACAGATCCAGCCGAGGACAGATCCA
>JAOWBR010158249.1:0-12593 GCA_028571145.1 Dionaea muscipula
ATCTGGGGTCGAACAGAATCATACTCGGAATGTAGACCACTGAGAAAAGCCATAATAAGCAGTTGCTCACGCTGTTTACGCATCTTCGCCACATCAGCACTAATTGGCATCAAAATATTAAACTCTTCAGACAACTGCTTATAAGAGGCTAAGTAATCACTATAAATCACCCTGTGAGGATGAAAAAGGGACTGAGAATCATATAAACGGTTCACATTATCTTTGTCAGAATACAGGATAGCTAGATATTTCCAAAGTTCCTTAACAGAATCACAATAAGAAACCAAAGTAGAGACTCGAGGCTCCATGGAGTTAATCAATCTAGTGTAGAGACGGGCATCATCTCTTGCCCACAATTTAGCCTTCAATGGCTCCTTAGCATCACTTGGACTTTCTTAAGTAAGGTTATCCTCCATTTCCATACCCCAGATAGCAAATAAGATCATATTCTTCCAATGAAAATAATTTTCACCATCCAAGCGCTGATCAATAAGCTTAATGGTGACAGGAACAACCTTAGACACACCAGTCTTGGACTCACTAGTTTCTGAAGTACTCGGCATAACAACTAGTAGATAAAGAGGAATCACTAACTAGTAGTACCGACACTCAAGGATAGGAGTAGCATCACAAATGGGACAACACAGGGATAGCAGCAACACTAAGGACATCAACATGTTTGGAAATTCAAAGTCTCAAATGAACATATGTGACCAAAGAAGCTGGATTAGCACACAAATGAGGGAGAATCAACATCACTTGTAAAAGGGAGGATGAACCAGCTCGAGGAAGGGGGCATTCTACCCGGACAAAGCGTCGCCGACGAGTAGCGGTGCGTTACTCCCACGCGCGGCTAGCCTTGGTGGCGCATGGAGGTTGAGTGGTCAAGTCTCCGGTGAGCGACGTGAGGTCCTCTACCTCCCTAGGTGGTCAATCGTCAAAGAAATCAAGATCGGAGGCCCAATCCCTACACCTCTTGCGGCGGCAAAGTGACCACTCGGTGCGAGTGGTTGTCGGAGCTGAGATGGCTGGTGGGTCCACCACCACGGTGGTCGCCGACCACTGGGTTGTCCTGGGTAGTGGCTGGTCGGTGGTAAAATGTGGTGGTTTGGTGGTGGTGAGTTAGATACGTAGGCGGCAAGGGTTTCCTTCAATGCAATGGCGATAGTAGTGACGGTAGGTTAGGGATGACTTAAAGTCTCTGATACCATGTTGACAAAATGAGTGAAATGTGAAAAAGCTTAACCCCTAAAGAAGCTAGGCATTGATTATATATGTGGTATATTGGGTCATACATAAAGTATCACAATAAACCTAGCCCAATACTACAACTAACTAAAGCCCACTAACCTTAACTCAATGTTCTCAACAACCTTTATCTGCTTCCCATTGATGCAACATATGGAACTGAATTCAGTTCATTTTGAACACTTAAGTAGTCTAGAGCAAACTGCTAGACGGTGTGCAAAGCATTGGCAAATAAGAGAGCAATAGCTACTAAGTTAAATCTAGAATATGTGAGGAGAGGAATGCCATCTTATAAGATTGTAGTCACTAGTCTAGCAAGCTACGATTAGACACTCTGCGCAATGATTGGCAATTTGGCATACTTTTGGCAGGCCATAAGATGCAGCTTGCATCTGCAAGCGTAGGTTGTGACAAAACTGTAAATTACTATCAGAGGAACCAAGCTAGAAGCATGCAGAATTAAACTTTAGTGCTCCACAGAACATCTGAGTCAATTCAGGATCCCTGTACCTGACCAACAAGTTTGAAAACTTGAATGTACTGGACATTGCGTAAGACCCTAAGGAATGAATCACTTAAACTTTGGGATCTATAAAAGGAAGCCTCTTATTAAGTCATTGGATGAGAGATTGCATATAATGCTTCAACAGAGCAGCCACATTATTTACCAAGAGTAAAACAAGCCATAGCAATTGGAAGTATATGTAAGACAATACTGTTTGTTCAACAAAAACAGACCAACGCAAAAAAGTTGATCACAATGAAGTCTCCCTCCATGCTGGGACCATCTCCAAAGATCTTCTCCATCACAGAAAAGCATTCTTGTTTATGTTCTCTGGTAATCATCATTTTCTTTAAGGAAAATGATGAAGCAAAACAACCTGAGTATTGCATGAAGCCATTAATGATGCATGAAAAAAGAGAGGCTGCCAGTATACTAAACCTTTTGCTCGCAATAGAGATCTAGAAGCTCGATATTACGATATATAACGAAAAATATTCATGCCTTTAGGATCCTCATCTTCAGCAGGTGAAAGAACAGGAGGCGAGGAAATTAAAGCATGTCCAACATTTGCCGTCATCAAATCTGCCGCTAAGTCCTGCAAAACATCCCTTCAAGAATTTTTTAATATCACAAACAGCACAATACATCATAAAGTAGAACCTACGACCACTTCCCATTAGGTGAGGTCGGCCACATGTACCCATAGGATATATGGACATAAGATCCGACGATTATAGTACGTTGGTTGTCGACTATCTAACACACACTGCTCTAACTTAATAAGAATATTAGATTTGAGCTAAATATAATAATGTACAAAAAATATAGCAATAACAATAACGATAGCAATAAACAATATAAAGAATATATATGCAAAGTAATACTAACATATACTAATGGGTATAACGTATGCGAATATATAGGAACACAGCAATAAATGTCACATACATACATAAAATGGGAACTCAACTACCCAATGAATCACAAATCCAACAACGACATTATACTACAGTAATCATGTATCAACCTATGATAATGAATAATAATGTATGGTAATCGATAAAAACCACATCAACAAAGGTTACAAGCCTAGTCACCCATAAAGGTCACGAGGACTCAATCTCAATTTCCAACTTCTTCTGCTACTCCTAATAATACTACGTCCCACTAAGTGAGGTCGACTACCTGCATCTGCATCCTCCATTCCGTCCGATGCAGAGCATCCTCTATGATCAACAAAAGTCACAAGCCTAGTCACCCATAAAGGTCACGAGGACTCGATCCCAATTTTAAACTCATTCTGCTACTCCTAAAAAGATTACTTCCCACTACGTGAGGTCGGCTACCCGCATATGCATCCTCCATTCCGTCCGATGCAGAGCATCCTCTATGGTGAGTTGTAACATGTCAACGTCCATACGGATCACTTCACCCCACGTCTTCTTCGGTCGCCCCCTGTTACGCCTGCCTTCCAACACAATGGACTCCACACTAGAGTATCTGACCATCTCCTCCATAGGTGACCTGCCAAGCGCAAACGTCTTTCTCTTATCTTATAAACCATCGATACCACCCAATTCGCAAATAGATCTCTTCATTCCTTATTCTCTCCTTACAAGTAACTCCACACATCCACCTCAACATACGCATCTCTGTCACGACCACCTTCTATGTGTGACGCTTCTTGATCGGCCAACATTTCGTCCCGTACAGTAACGTGGGTCGAATCGTAGTCCGATAAAATTTATCCTTCAACTTTAGAGGTACTCATTAATTGGACAGAACACCTGAGACGACTCTCCATTACTAACCTGCATTAATCTTGTGGATTATGCCCGCATCAATCTCTATCATCTTATATAATTATATAAAGTATCCTAGATACTTAAATTTGTGCGTTTTATGAACACTCTATCCATCTACCACTACTGGGAGGCATCTTGTCCACCCCCCTTAAATACGCACTGCATATACTCCGTCTTACTCCTATTAATCCGGACTCTTTTAGCTTCTAGGGTCACCGTCCACCTTCGCAATTTATCTTCTATCCCTTCTCTAGCCTTATCCATCAATACAATGTCAACCATAAAAAGCATGTACCAAGGTACGTCTTCGGCGACGTCCCTCATGAGCTTGTCTAAAATTGCCACGAATAAATATGAGCTCAATATTGACCCCTAGTGTACACTAACAGTGATTGAAAAATCACAAGTGAGACCTCCAACTATTCTGACACACGGCGTTGTCTCTGCATACATATCTTTAATGACATCGATATATTTCTTACTCACTTCCTTCTTCTGTAAAACCCACCAAACCACTTCTCTCAACACCTTATCGTATGCCTTCCTTAGATCTATGAAGACCAAGTGCAGGTATGTTTTCTTCTCCCTAAACTTCGCAACCATTCCACACATAAGATGAATGGTCTCCATAGTAGAGCGTCCTGGCATGAACCCAAATTAATTTTCGGCTACTTTGATTTCTCTACGCAACATTCGCTTGATCACTTTTTCCCATAACTTCATGGTATAACTCATAAGTTTAACTCCTCAATAGTTTGTACACTCTTGCACACCACCTTTATTCTTGCATAGAGGTACAATTGTGCTTTTTCTCTAAACTCCCGACATCTTTCCCTTCAAGATCCTGTTAAATAATCCACACAACCATACCTCGCCAATCTGCCCTAAAACCTTCCAGCCTTCAATCAGTACGTCATCTGGGCCAACTACATTCTTACAACTCATAGTTTTTAGCACACTTTGTACCTCAGACACCTGAATTCGTCTACCGTACGTACGAATGCTAGCCCTTTCTGTATCCTCAACGCACAGCACTCTCACCTTTGTTTCGCCTTCATTAAGAAGCTTCTAGAAGTAATCACCCCATCGCGACCTGATGGCTCCTTCATCAGTTAAAACCGAGTTGTCTTCCCCTTTAATACATCTAACATTGTTTACATCACGACTTTATCTATCCCTTAGTTTTGTCAATCGGTATACGTCCTTCTCCCCCCTCCCTCGTGCTCAACCTGACATAGAGTCCTTCGTAGGCATTTAACTTTGCCACAGCCACTGCAGCATAAGCCCTCTTTTTGGCCACTGCATATTCCATACGATATGCGTCTGTCATACTCAATTGTCATGCCTTGAACTTTTCTTTTTTCAACTTAACTGTTTCTTGGACCTCAGGCCCCCACCACCACCCCTCCTTAAGGTCGACTCTCCTTCCTCGAGATTCACCGAGAACTCCTTTAGCGACCTTTTCTATACAGGCAGTCATACGGTCCCAAATCGAACTAACCTCTTCCTCCTCATCTACTTGTCATATGTCTGCCTTCAGCATCTTTTGTCGGAAATCCAAAACTTTGTCTCCTTTTAACTGTCACTATCGAATTTTCCTATCCTTACGCGCACTCCTCTGTTTCTTTCAACTTTTGAAGCTCACATCCAATACTAGTAGTCGATGTTGTGCGGCTACACGTTCACCCGAAATAATTTCATAATGCTTGCACCCCAATCGATCTACATTCCTGGTCAGGAAGTAATCGGCCTCACTAACATTGCTACCACTGTTAAAAGTGATAAAGTATTCCTCCCTCTTCTTAAAGCAAGTGTTAAGCAATACTAAGTCAAAGGCTAGTGCAAATTCTAAAATTGAGTCACTCGCCTCATTTGTTCTCCCGAACTCATAACCTCTATGGATCCTATCAAAGCCCCCACAATCCCTCCCAACATGTTCATTCAAATCACCTCCTATAAGAATCTTTTTCCAGAATCTAATACCCCAAACCACCTCTTCCAAATTCTCCCAAAACCGGTGTTTCTCCGCCTCATAAAGTAGAACATGTGCCCAAAAAAATTGCTTTGTCCCAAAAGTAGAACCAAAAGAGAGTGGCAATTACAACTTTTCTGATTTATCTTCCTTAAAATTACCATCCCAAGAGACTAATGAAAGTATTAGCCGCCCATCACTGCAACACTGCTTGTCGATGTCAAAGAAAATAAACAAAATAAGTTTTTTAAGTTTTAAAAAGAAGCAGCACATATGATTGTCGACTGATGGGAGTAAAAAAAGTAACCTATTTGTGTGACATGAATAGTAATTTCGGAAGTTTTTCCAGCAAACCACCCATTAGGTATATGGTAAGGTTATGCAATATATAGGCAGGTTAGTGAACTAGAAAACTAGAGGCATGGCATGTTTATTTCACAATCATTAACAAGTGCCATGTCTTTGCCAAAGCTGAAAATGTTAAGCAAAATACCAAAATCTTCATATAGTGAATCCAGATAGCCAAACGGTCATTGCATTAAAATGCAGACAAAAGAAATTGAGATTAGTTAACATTTGATAGTAGGCAAGGCATGGGCTTGAGGACCAAGCGTATTTGGCAGTGGAAAAGAAGTTAGTTAACATTTGATAGGCAAAGTCTCAGCTCAGCACAGTTGTAACAACTCAGTAGTTAGGAGGATCAATAAGTTCAGCTGGAGCTAAGCCATGGGAAGCCTGAATCAGTGGCAGAGGCAGTTGACGTGGTCTTGGAAAGCTTTGGCAGCCTGTTTGGAAATTATTTGCTTTCTTGAGTATACTATTCCCAGAGACTTCCTACGGGTGCAAATAAGTGAGAACGAGTCTAGGTTTTGAAGTTATTTGATGGTAGTTGGTATCAAGGAACCAACTCTACCAAAAGCTCAAAGAAACATCTAGGAAATGATTTTATACTTTAACATGTCTCTTCACATGGAAGATCATTGGGCCCGAAACGTGGACTATAACTATACACATGGCCAAGCAAACAACAACAATAACAATGATAGCAATTGGGGGTAACAAGATTCAAGCTTATGACCATGTCAAATTAGTTCTGATATCATGTAAAGGAACTAACTCTCACCAAAAGTCCGAGCTTATGGTAAGAGGCCCATAAAATGATTTTGTACTTTAACAATTGGCAAGGAATGAAATTTCACAGATAATAGAAGGATTTCTACCAGGATCATCAGGATAGTTGGTGGCATCAACCTCTTACCTAGGCTCATAGAAGGATACATGATTGAGTCATCCTCTTCTAATTGGCAGACTTTGACAGTTTTGAGCATAAGTGAGGATTTCTTGCCAAAGAACCTCAATGGGATTCAATTGAGCTATGGGCTGCCAAATAGATACATTGAAGATAAAAGGAGCTACAAATAGGCCATGGTCACAATTGGGCCAGGGGAACAAAAGGATAGCAAAGGGACCTCTTAAGGCTAAGTGGGTTCCCATTGCCAAAAGAGTTTACAAAGAGCCCAATTCAAATTGTCCAGCTTTTAGAACCACTAGGAATCTTTCTAGAAGGCCTTAGGTCATGATGATGTCATGAAGTTGTTAGATCTAGTTGACTTGGCTGATAACTTGGCATGCTTATTGGTTTTAGCTAGTTATGAAGCCTCTTACAGCTTGATCACTAGCTAAATGACCAAAGGATGTAAAGATCTGCCAATATGTATTTAAACTAGCTGATCACTCGTGTGATACTCATCCATTATCAAATTCAAACACAATTTTATCAAATTCAGCCCAAATTGGCTTGAATTACCTTGCCATTCAGTGAACGACCTGTTGGCATATTGCCAGTATATTACAATAGTCCATCGGCTTTAATAAAACAAACGCTAAAAGGGCACATAGCGAATTTTAAAATGGGAGAGATCGTAACAGCAGAAAAAAGAAAGTATTGACTTGGCAGATTTAAGAGGAAATAAAGCGGTTCATTTGATCAGAAACACCCCTGCATATTGCAATTTGCTTCATTTCCAATTCAAATCCATAGAGGAATAATATTTGCATACAAGCATTTATATCTGACCAGCGTGCAATTCAATCACTTGGATCAAATGATTGGGATGATTATGAGAATCCTCATGAGTCTGAGATATATGAATAGTACGATAAATGACCTAGTAGATAATACATGCAAAGAAATATAATATCAAGCATTCGCATTCTTAGATGATCCCAGTTTCCTTCCATTTGCTAAGATTTCCACATATTACATGGCAGGGGAAAAATGGTGGTTTTTGCCTCTTTTATCATCCTTCTTTATTCTCAATAACTAAATAAGTAACCAACAAATTACAGCCAAGTTCACTAAAAGAAAATGGCTAAAATGATAGATGGCATTCTTTCACAAAAGAAATCATTACAATTGTATCCAGCTAATGCAAGATGGGATCACAAACTTGATGTGCAGAATGTGTTATGAAAACCACTTCATATCTTCTCTGATCCAGAGCAAAATCAGCAGAAATTGCCTGCATGTAAAAATGCTATGTAAAGGTATATCTATTCCTCAACTGGTGCAATCTTTTTTTGCACTTCCCTCTCATATAAGACAGGACAACAGAGATGTGGGCCAAAGGAACATTTACAAAAAATGGGATATGTTGTAAAACATACTAAAACAGCCATGATTCAATCATGACAGCTAAAGGAAGTCAACAACAGTGATCGCCTAGGCAGATCATCTTTTGGTAGATCATCAGTACAGATGCTATAAGTATAATTATGCTTTTTTCATGTAAGGGATTTGCGTTGCAAATATAGTTACTGAATTGTTGTAATGGCCAATAAGATTCTGTCAAAAGGCCTACATCAACAGCATGTTAAGCGTGTATGGACAACATAGCTGAATCCTGATAGGAATCGGCTATAAATGTAGTAGGAAACTCATGTGCACCAGTAGAAGATTGATGAAATATCCTCCTTCATGCTTTCTTCTCCCTCCGCTCACTTGTTTCCTGTTATTCCTTGCTTTAGTTACTAAAATTCTGTTGTTTTCCTTCCAAAACCATTACCACTGTTTCACTAGCTAACCATTTATCGGACCAAGTATCCTTAGTGGCAAAAATGCCAATTGTTTGTGACATTTCCGAAGAATGTCAAATATATTCTCTCCTTTTATTTGTTCGTGTCAAATGTATTCTGACAAATATTCTCCCCTTTTAATTGTCAGTGTCAAAATGTATTCACATCTTTTATTTTGATGCCAATTTTATTTTGTTAACAAACTCCATCCTAATAATAATATTTAGTCAAATAAATTTCATTCATTTACTATTAAACTTAATTAAAAAATTTCTTCTAAATTAGAAATTAATCAACCTTCACTAACCTCCTAATGTTTCCACCACAGCAGCTTTCCTCTCATCCTTCCCTGACAACAAGTTTTCTCTGGCAACCACCCCTTCTTTACCTCCTCCCCATCTCCCTGTTCCCCCCTTAATACTTCATTTCCCTTGGTGAGAAAGTAGTTTTCTCAGCCTTCAGAGCATTCCCAGATCTGATGAAATTGGTCCCCAATCTGAAAACGATAACTCATATCTGAGAACATCGTTCTCAGGTGAGAATGAAGCAAAGGGAGGGGAGGAGGAGGGACAGGGGATAAAGGAGCAGAGTGTCGTGACAGTCTCTAATGGGGAAGGAGCTGGTTCCTTGAAGCAGGTTATTCTGGGAGAGGTCAACTGATCAAAAGAGGATGAAGACAGGGATGTGGTAGTTGGAGAACTTTTATTTTCTTAATAATTTGAATGAAAATTGAATATTCGTGTTAATACATGGGAAAAAATCAGTTCATTATACGTCATTAATCAAATTGATTATACCTTTTGGTGAACCATTGATAATTCCACAATTGATTATATTGATATAATTAAATTGACACTAAACCAAAACCACAATTGATTATCAGTTCATTATACATCATCCTATATTTTAACATTGTTAAAATATAGGATGAAGATTGTGAAAATATAGGATGAAGATAATGAGAATGCCACATCTCTAGGAGAGGTTAACCACAATATTTACAATCTCATAATGGGCTGCGGGCCATTACACTAGACCAAAACCAAACAACTCACAACACTCCCCCTCAAACTAGAGTATAGATATTAGCCATGCCCAACTTACTACAAATAAATTCAACTGAGTCCATCCAAGAGGATTAGTGAGGATATCTCCAATTTGCTCACTCGTTTTCACATGATTCAAACTAATATCCCGACTCTTCAGCTTTTCTCTAACAAAATGACAATCAACCTTAATGTGCTTAGCGCGTTCATGAAAAACTTGATCTGACATAATATAAATAGCAGACTGATTGCCGCACTACAACTGAGTAGGCCATGAAACCGAATACCCCAACTCCTCGAGCAATTGATGAAGATAGCTAACATCGCTAGTTATATGTGCAAGAGCATGATACTCAGATTCAACACTAAATTTGGTATGTTGGTAACAATTGATTGCTTCTTGTTGAGAGTATGTTATTATTGAGCTCATGTGATGTATTTTACTGTTGGGCCATGTATTTTATCTTGAACCCAAGTGGCCCATTACCATTACCAATTATAATAAAAGCTCCTAAACCTCATTGTTGAGGTTGTGGAATTTCATTCACTTTGATAACACTTCTTACTCATCCACGAAACCAAATTACCACCAACAATTTTCAAAATACTCGATAGTGACAAAGAGAACAAGGGAAAATGCTTGAACAGAATTGTTCGAGTCCTCACATTAATAATACAGACTAGATTCAGAAAACCCAAGAGTCAAATGCAGAGTCTATGACTCTTCTAAGAATACAATGCATGAGAGCCTTTTAATACAACATTGATGACTTAGTTAGTTTACACAAAGTACACTGCTTGCACAAAATACATTGCTAATCTTGAATGCATATCCGCAAGCTGATGGAAGCGCCATAATGTAAGAATCTTTGCTATCCATCAATTTGTTTACAAAGTATTGATGATGTTCCCGGGGAAGAGGTTTAGTAAGAACATCAGCAAGCTATTGTACAGTGGAAACATGGGGAAGACTGATCAAAGCCCGGTCATAGGCTTCATGTATAGAGTGACAATCAACCTCTATATGTTTGATCTGCTCATGATACACGGGATTGGTCACAATGCGGATCGCACTAATGTTGTCAGCATGGAGAGGGGTTGCAGCAGTTTGAGGAAATCCGAATTCAAACAAGAGTTCGTGTAATCAGGTTGTTAAATGTAACCCATCAAGGGTATTTTTATCCTTATACTATCCCTCGATATATAAGATTTGTGAGTGTGCTAGGTTTAACCTAGGCACTTTTTCTCCTCATTTTGACTTACATGGTATCAGAGAAATGGCTTGATCCTTTCTCCCTTCTTCCTTTTTCTTCTGCTCATCCCGCTAGCCACCCACCGCTGGCCAGACCACTGCCGGCCACTCCTTCTCCAACATGCCCAAAAGCCGACAACCTCTGATATGCTGCCCCACCACTTGTTAACCACTCTAAAACCCCTAAAACTCGAAACCCTAGCCACCGTCCAAACATCCTCTTTCTTCTTAGGACGACAAAAGACACCCAGCCGCCCTTGGCTCTGGCCGCGCTCCGCTGCCCAGCACCGCACGCGCCGCCACGCGTTGCCTCTCCTCCGACGTGTGGATCTCACGCGTCGCCCGCGCGCTACCTAGTCATTAGGCGTGCTCTTCCTCCTCTCTGTTCTTGGACTGAATGAGCTTGGAATGAATCTGATTGTTATTTCTTCTCCTTGGTGTTGCATGTGTATGCTTCTTTCTCCTCCTCACTACTGTGTGTCTTCTTTAGGGTTTGGAGTGTTCAAAAGCAGTTGGGTATGTTACTTCATTGTTAATGGGTGTGTTATTTAGAGCTTCTACTTGCATGTTAATTATGCCGTGGGCAGTGGTTTCTCTCTGATTTTGCAAAAAAATTAGCCTCCTTGAGGGGGCCCTCGTGTTCTTGACTTGAATTATTGTGGACGATGACTGAGACTAGTGACCTTAAAGGTATTATTGTTCCTTTGGATTGGAAATCCGATACCTCTTCTATTACTTCCATCCGCCTGAGCTCGAAGAACTTTGCCTATTGGTCGAGGGCCATCGACACTTATCTTGAGGGCTATGATTTAGATGCACATCTTACTGACAAGCCCCTAAACAAGAACAAGGTACCTGATACGTATAAAGCTTGGAAGCAAACTGATTGTATGCGCCTTTGGAATAGAATGGAAGCTGAGATAGCTACCATTCTTATTCACCAGCCCACTGTTATTTTTATGGAGCCAGTTGCGTGATTTGTTATAATACCCCATACCGAATTAGCTGGATCTTAATGATTATTAAGAATTTGATCAAGGTTAATTATGGAAGTAGAGTAACATTAAGGATTTAAAAGGGATTTAGTAAGGAAGATAAGTTCTATGAAGGGTAAAAGGGAGATTCTGAGTATAAGAATTCGGATTTTAACGATTTTGATATTGTTGTGATCGTCATGAAAAATGGTGAACGTGGACTATAATGTTGACATATATTGGGCAGGTGAGTAATATTGTTTGGCAGTGTTCTGAATGGTGCTTGACGGTAGTATGGTAGTAGGGGACCTTCAAGCGCCAAGGCCTTTTAATCGGGCATTAATCGGCTTCGAACAATTCGACGGATTTTTATTTATTTATTTAATTTTTTTTATTTATGTATTTTTAGTGAATTGATTTGAATTTTTACTCAATGTAATAAACTTTTATGATTTTATGATGTAAAGGTTTCATTAACAAATGGCTTTAAGCTCAGTCTCATACTCTCATTTGCACATTTTTGCTTTGAATGCGGACATTTTTGGTTTCATTAACAAATGGCAAAGTTCTCATACTCTCATTTGCACATATATACACTCCCCTTCTAATGCGGACATCCTCTTTGTAATAGTAGAGTGAACTTTTTTAGGCCATTGGATCTACAAATCAAAGGCCAGGATTCAATCTCAGATGAACAGTACACTGTCTCACTATTC
>JAOWBR010158260.1:0-12591 GCA_028571145.1 Dionaea muscipula
GAACGCCTCAATCGGATAAATATTAAGGGAGTTATGAATTTTACAAGTTTCGGGTGACATCCAGTCACTGCGGTGAACATTGTGATGATTCCCCCGAATTGTATGATTTTTATCTCCTAAAATACTAATCCAATAGAGGCGAACCTTATGTAAAAACGTTTCTCGGGATGTTTTCTTTAAAATAAAATTGGTTTGGTTCATTTTAATCACCTTACCGATTTTATACATGATTTTAAGTGAGCATATGTCAAACTGTCCCCCGGTTTTGACACTCCTCACCATTTCGTACATAACTTTTAAACCACTTCGTCGCTTTCCACGAAATTTTGTAGAACATAACTAGACAACTAAATCAACATTCTCACCAAATTTTACGTCATTTGGTCCACGAGAATATTTTCATTTAAAGCACACAAAAGTTTTCCAGAAACTGTTTTTGCCCAAGAACAAAAAAGTTAAGGGTTGAGTGTGATGCACCTTTCATGATGTGTCCACTGTACGACGCCCAACTTTAAAAAATTATATCTCCCAAGATACTGATCCGATCAAGGTCATTCTTTCTCCAAAACGTTTCTTAGGATGTTAGATTTCAAATAAATACGTTTTGGCTCGCTTCCGATCTGTGACCGATTTTACACAATTTTTTAAGTGGGCAAACGTCGAACAGCCCCTATTTTGACGATTCACACCATTTCGAACGCAATTTTCAAACAGTTTGTCCGCACAACATGAAACCTTCCAGATTTTAACATGACATCTTAATGAACATCTCTACCAAATTTAATGAGTTTTGGACCAAGAAAACCCCTTCAAATAATTCAAATCGGTTTGTTTAGAAACTGTCCAAACCCTCGGTTTTTAAAGTTTTCAAACTTTAAACCAATTTTTCATCAACCAAACACGGTTATACGGTTCTGGAAACCATTTTATCCACACCAATTACATGCATCTAAGTATAGACGTTGAATCCCCCACCCCGTGGCGTGACGATCGACCAATGGCAACGTAGAGTTTTTGTGGCCCTGAGCCAAATGTGTTGTAATATTAATCAAGGTTGTTCAAAACCTTGTCCCTCTATAATTTAATTGCTTTGAGTGATTAAATGTATAAGATGAGGATTTAATATTCTAGAGCGGTAGAATTTTATTTTCTTATTTTCTAGTTTTTTAAGGAACCGTTGCCAAACGTCGGTCTAACCCATGCATATATTCCCCCGTGAATGCTTTGATCCAACAGGTACCCCATACTTCCCTTACCATGGGAATCAAACAAAGATATGTGGCTCCGGACCATACACACTCATACATATGTCTAACCCCTTGTGTTGGCAGGAATAATCCCATATCGTGTGGCCCCGAGCTACAAACACTATCAAATTGTTCACTAACCCTTGTTTTATAGGATCCCGATTCTCATGGCAAAGGAAAATTGAACGCTTGTTATTTCCTGAATAACTTGTTTGCTAAGTAACCAAACTTAGATTATTAATTCCAATCATATTATGACTTCGAGGTCATCATTAAACCCCCTCAATAACCAAATTCATTTCAAAAAGCCCAAAATCGTTTTGGCCACTCCTAGTCATCATAACTCCAAGCCGGCTCAAAGTCGCGTACCATATCCTCAACAAAAGTCATCCTCTAAAGTATAATTATTCGAGGTGTTAAGCCCTCAACCTTTTCAGTCGACCACTTCCTAGTGTCGCACCACCGAGATCCTAAGCCCTCACCCTTTTAAGCCGACTACTTCCTAAATGTCGCAACCTCGAGGTCCTAAGTCCTCACCTTTAAAGCCGACTACCCCTAGCGTCGCACCCCTGAGGTCCTAAGCCCTCCGAGATCATAAAACCTCATCATCCTTTAAGCCGACCACTTTCAAAATGTCGCACCACCAAAGTACTAAGCCTCTATCTTTTAAGCCGACTACCTCCTAACGTCGCATCCCTGAGGTCCTAAACACTACAAGGTCTTAAAACCTCATCATCCTCTAAGTCGGTCTCTTCTAAAAAAAGTCCAAAATCGTTGGCCTCTAAATCATAACGTGGTTGGGATAGATGATCAAAGTCATATTACATGTGTACTTGTATGTCTACTGCTTTTTCTAGGAGTTATATAGGAATTTGCCCCGAGCATGCGTCATTGTCTATGCACAAGAAATCCAACCCCTGAGGCTATAACCATTATATAAGAGACCCAACAAGGGGGTATTGGGTTCTAGACTTATAGATTTTAGTCGACTTTCCCAACACTTAACTAGGTTTTCGATCTTAGACCTGCTAACGTAAACCATACCTTATCCTTTCATTTCTTTCTAATATCACGGTCGCCGATACCTCATACTAGATAGAATTGGGTTTTAGTCTTTTCTAGTTTTTACGAGTAAAATAGGTGTCGACTCCACCCCTATTATCAGAAATCAACGAGCGTTCCCAGAGAAGGCTCCGAGACTCAGCCCCCTGGCTGCTGTGGGGCCTCGAGGATCCGCTCGAGGTCTAAACACAGAAAGACCTCGGTGATCGGTTCTATCACCACAGAACCGATAGGGCCTAGCAGGTCAACTCTCTCCACACTTTTGTTATTAGTTACGGTTACTTTTGTCTTTCTTTTATTATTATTAGTTGGCGGTATAACCTGATGTCTATTGAGAAAATGAATTAAGTGGATTATTTTCTACATTCTATTGCTACTTTGTAGTATTATTTATGCTCTCTTGCCTCAAGCTTTATACTCTAGGTCATGGGCTATTTGAGCGTTTATACTAATGGGTTATCTGTATTTATGTTCTCTTGCATCCAGCTTTATACTCTAGGTCATGGGCCATTCGAGCGTTTATACTAATAGATTATCTATATGTGATGTAAGGGAAAATATCTCCTACACATGTGGACAAAAAGGATAAGGAAAACGATCAAAACCAAAGCGGGATTTCTACCTGGTCGAAACCTACCTGGAATCGAGTAGGATGTCGCGGCTACACTGTCTGACCACCTAGCCCGACTATCAGCCCATTTAGCGTCTGATCGAGCTAAATGGGCACCTATCTGATTTGACCTAGATGAGCAAAGAAGGCACTCGTAGTAATCAAATCGGTCTCTTGACAATTGGATAGCCTCTACTATGTTATCGGTGCCGAGTGGAGTGTGCGTCGGGCAATGGTGCGTTGGACAACCATTTCCGGGTAGATGTTTCGGGTAGGACACATGCCGGTTAGGGTTGTCGGGCAGATATACTTCCACCTCTGTGGCCTATAAATATTTAATCCATACTATTTATTTGAGTCAATCCGAGTAGAAATCTGGGTGGAATCGTCCGAGTAGAACTGTCTAAGTAGAACATATTCGAAGATGGAATACTTAACTGGAACTAGCCAAGAGGGTAAGGTATTGCTACTCGGGTGGAGGCCAGATTGGAAGCTTGACCCTTAACCCTAGGACGACAAAAGCGTCCTAGTGTGCGATCTTATCGTGGGTTCCGCTCCTTGATGCCCCCGTGGCAGCCAAGAAGGTGATTGGTGACCTACCCCCTCGAGGAAGTACAAGAGAGGTAGAGCCAAATCTCAAGGACTGGTCGAAGTCATCGAATTGTTGTCCCCTGATGAACTTGACCAGTAAGGGGATGAGATCATGGTACCAGTTGGCGAGCCTGACGAGTCTGTTGATTCTGATGTTGATATTGTTAGTGATCACTCAGGAGGAAATGCCTTTAGTACCGATAGTGATGATGAATCTATATGAAATAATGAACCGCCGGTCTGTTGATGAAGAACTAAGATTAGTACATTGTCCATTAAAAAAAAAAAAAAAAAAAGAGGTGTGCAGAGGTCCCCCGATTCAGCCTTGTATAGAGTAGTAAATTGTCTATCATTTAGCTTTGGTCTTGATCCGTGCTATATAACAACTAACCAGCGTACGAATGAGAGAGTTAAGGTGTGAATTTGGGGCACCAGACATACAGTAGATCTCAGATAACCATAGGTTTTCTGAGTACAAAATCTCCCTCGCGGATTGCAATAATGTAAGGGCCTCATTCTCCAACTCCTTTCCATTCGGTCCAAATCTCAAACAACTACTTCACTAGAGGCAAGTTTGTCCAAGAGTGGATTGATATGTTTCTTTAAACTTTAATCGAAGGTTGGTTCTACATTTCAGATTTAGAATGTGGTTTACGGTAACTCTGAAAGACTTTAAATTTTCTGCCCAGCGGCGAGCCAATTCCATCAAAGTGGTCTCGAATATACAAAACTAAACACGACGAAGAAGAATCCATATCAATGAACTAGTCAAGCCTTCATCACCTCAAAAAACCAAAAGGGTTTTAAGCAGAGCCTACCATCGAAGCATCGTCATGTTAGTCCCAATCCATTGTCAGAGCTAAATGTGCATGGAACCATAGCAATAAAGAAAACAAAGCTTAACGAGAACACCACAAATAGCGATCTGTACCAAGGCATGAGGAAGTAACTACATGGCTGACAATTAAGGATTCAGTCTGGCATAACCTAGTCTGTATAGTCCCCTTGGGCAAATTTTTCTTCTGGGTAATACACAGCAATGACCTGATTGCCATCGAACTTCCTACCATTCATTCCAGTCCTCGCTTTTGAAGCGCTCTCAGCATCTGCAAACTCCATAAATACCTATAAAAAAAAAGTAACACCACATCAACAATAAAAGAAAGCATGTTCCCAATCATGAAAGCGCATAAATTAACAAGCCAACCAGGTGAAAAGGTAATACACTAAGTGTGATCCTTTTTTTAGGTAAAGCTAAGTGTTATCCTTTTGTTAGTAAACAATCACAAAGTTATATAACTAGATAATAGTATGGGGAGAAAAAAAAACACCCAACCTTTCCAACACCAGCAGATAATTCACCATCAGGTCCTGGTCGTGGAATGACGACATTCACCAAACTACCTGGAGAACGATACAGTTAAATGTCAGAATTTTTCCAACAATGAAGAATTCTCACAATTATGACTTATAAGAGTAAGAGTCTCCTACTTGAATATCAGTTGATACATCACAGCAAAGGCTAAAACAGAAAAGAGAGAAGACGGCAACATAATTTGCAACAAGATTGAAAGCAGAATAAGCCATCACATAGAAGAAGTTAACCAAACAAAAGTGTTCTATTCTGATTGATTTGCAAAACTCACCAAATCTTTCCCCCTCTTGCCTCATGTCAGCCATTATGTCTTCATACTCATCATCGTCTTTGAGATCATCTACTGTCACTGTATGAGTTAGACACACTACCTTGGTTGGAGTGGCTGTGGGAAGTGAGCCAGTTAAAATCATTCTCTGCAGGACAGAAACGAGAGAAAAAAAAAATTAATTACCAACTTGAACTTCACGACAAGCAATAGCAAAACAAATATATACATGGTAGTAACTAAGGGAACGTATCAGAACAGCTCCACTTCATCATTTCTTCCAAATAAATGCGCAGCATAACTATGTTCGTTTTCTTCTTACTACTAGAGCATAATCAAATTTATCCAAAGAACGACACTAGCTGGAAACACCTCCACCATATCTCATCCAAAGGAAGAACTCCACCATGGGAGAGCAAATATCAATGCCCACCCAACCAGTATAAATGAACTTGTAACCTAATATCTACAACAACAATATAACATTCTTCTCAACAAGTGAGGTGGCTACATGGATAAGCCTTTCTCTGTCATGTACCATGACTTTCGTGAGGTTAGAGTACACCAAATTATACCTTACAATTTCCTTCAACTCTTGATTGGTTTATCTCTGACTGAACTTGCACCTCTTCCATTACTTCATATCTTATTGTCCCATCTTGTCAATGTCAATCATTTGATTCATTTCCCTCATAACCTCATTTCACATCATATCCTTTTTAATATGCCCACACATCAACCGTAACATTTTCATCTGTCATTCTCATTTTTTAAACATGATAATTGCTTAATGGCCCAACATTCTGCTTCATATAATATGGTGGATCGAATAGACGTCCTTTGAAATTTTCCTTTGAGCAAATAGCGAAAATCGAACAGGGAGGCGGGGGAGAAAAAAGAAAAGTAGAATACCTGCAGGGCCACCTGTTGCTGCGCATGCAATAACACACTCTCTTGTTCAGGTTTAGGTTGAGTAGCACCCTGGTTTGCACGCCTCACAGTAAGAGTTTTATCCCCCATTTTGATTCCATTTAGAGCTTGGCAAACTATGTCCGTAACTGAAAGATCTTGATAGACACAGAATGCATAACCTTTTGAGTTTCCAGTTTCTCTGTCCTTCACCAGATCAAAACCACGAAGTTGTCCAAAAGATTCCAACAGCTCACGGACTTGAGCCTCAGTGAAGTAGTATGGAAGCCCACCGACAAAAATACGATCGGGGCCCTCTAGTCCACCAGCAGATCCAGGACTCAAACCAACAGCAGCCAGATTGAGATTTGGATTGGGCTGACTAGGACCAAGAGCTGCTGCTAGTGATGGATTATAGTCACTGGGACGCCTCACCTTAACAGCCGTACCCTGGAAAACAAAGAAAAAATGATACAAAAATCAACATGGGAAAAATCCAATTCCTTATAGGTCAGAAGTATGGCAAATTAGATTGATTTGATGTAAACGCATGGGTATAGAAAATAATAAAATTTGTTGTCCAGATAATCTTCAGATCACTGACAAAGAAGCTGGGTTGCTTCATACAGTTTCTTCTGGTAAAGGAGAGATGATACGAGGCTCACTGTTCTAGGATGACTAACCTTGAGGAAGTAGGGTAAAGAAAAACTGTACCTCAAATATGATACCATCCAAGGCCATTGCATTACTAGCTTCCTCAACAGATCTCATCTCCACAAAAGCGAACTTCTTCTCATGATTAATGTACACATTGACAACTGCATCACCTGACAAAAGACAATCCCTAGAATAGATAAACGAAAAGGCACCAGCACCATAAAGAAAGATAAGCAGTGTTTGCTCCAAAAAGACAAAGTTATCGTACCTGGACCCGCAGTATTTCCTCCAATTGTTGCCATGACATGACTGAAGAAAATAGCTACAGACTGCAATAAAAGTCAACAATAAGCAGGATTAATGAGTGTGTCCTCAAAAATTAAAAAGAATACAAAAGGCAGTGAAACTGCGAAACACAAAGCAAAACTAATAAAAAAGCTTCAATACCATGACATGAATCACATGATTCATAAACTCAAAAATCTAAACCAACGTCGGACTGAATACCAATGGAATTCGAGGTACAAAACATGGTATTCTAAAGGGGATACCAGGAGAACCTGGGAATTCATTTTGATGCAGAGACAGAAATGCATCTTAGAGAGCAAAGAATAGAAGGGCCTAGCAATGGAATTACTCTTAGGGACCAACATTTTTGAGGAACTACATTTGTTTATTAGAGTAGCAATGGAGTTTTTGCTGAACCATACAAGTGGCCAAGAAAAGAAAGAGGTATTGCAAATAAAATGGTCATTAGGTAAAAACAACAAAGAAGAGTTGTTTACATGACAAAATGCATGACATTGGTGCCAAAAGAAAACTAAAAAAAGGCAGCGAGAGAAATAGGGCAGTGGCGGCTGAAAAACCTGTTCATTAGCTGTTGGAGGGAGGCCACCAACATAAACCCGGCGTGCATGTCGAGTTGCCTGTAAACATATTGCCAATCTTATACGAAGTTAACAAAAGGGAATCACGAAGAAAGGAGTAAAGAGAAAAACAATAATAGCCAATGCCACAAACCTGTTGTGTCATTGCTTGAACTGGCATGAGAGAGATTGCAGGGATCTGCATTGTAGAACAAAGTTCAGGTCAGGTGTAAAAGTAAAAACAACTTTGGCCAGTACAAGCTAGTGTAATAGTGGGTATTCACCTGGCCTTGACCTAATGAAAGCATATTTGGAAACATTCCAGGAAGACCAGGAGTTAAGGCTGGAATTGGACCTGTATAGAACAGAAAATCAATAACAAGGCTAAAAGAACAGTCCGGTAAGTGAGTTGGAGACAAAATACACTAATGTATGAATGTCCTGTACTTGATTTTTCTTTTTTTCTTTTTTTATAATTACTTTTCCACTAGATAACTTGTCATAGTGGGAAAAGCGTTGGTTCTAGAAATGTGAATTTTGCCAAAGGATTGGCAAATAGATCCAAATCCAACTGCTAAAGAGGTGACAATAATAAGACTACTTAAATAGGTTATTGTGCGCCAATGGATAAAAAAGACCCAACCTGAGTATGTATTGGTTCTTCGTGGAACATTAAAGCTACAGAAGTCGGCTCACACCCAATGTCAGCACAGTGGGGCAAGTCGCCCAAAATTACCTTCTTACAACAAAAGAGAAGACACAAACAACAAAGAACACCAAACACAAGCACAAACCAGAAACATCTCTTAGTCCCATAAACATTTCACGAAGTAAACAATTTAGGAAATCAATAACAAAATGGATTACACCCTCATATAGACACCCCAAGTGAATCAATAAGCAACAGATGAATACACTTACCCAAATGAAACCATGAAATTTGCTATGTATTCCACACTAGAACAAGGAAGAATAACTGCAGTTATAAACACGAGTAAAGTTTAAACTTAAAAGATACAACACGTACCGGGCATGGTAGCAGCAGCAGCAGCAGCAGCAGCAGCAGCAGCAGCACCAGGCATCATTGCAAAAGCAGGAGGAGCCATGTCAAACCCACTAATCTTTTTGCTGTAAGCATACAATGTCAATAAACAGCAAAAAAAACAAGTATCACCCAAGATTCTACCTAAATGAGATATTTAACAGTTATCAACATGGCAATCTAAATAACAACACAAGCAAGTTATTGAATCAGCATGTCAATCAACTAGCAGTCCATGAACATAGATATCTTCAATTAACATAGAATGCAAATAGGATATACATCAAGCATGATAAAATCCAAATAAGATAACCATCAAGTGTGCTAATATATTAACACTGTTCTAAATGGCGGATCTTGGCGATGCCTAGGCGCGTGGTGGTGCCACGGCGCCACACCTAACCCATAATCGTTTTTTATTGGCGTTTCTTGACGTCTTAGCGGATTATGGCAGTTTGTGGCGAATTATGGCGGATTACAGCAGCTTGGCGCTCCTTGGCAGTAAATAAAGGCGGCCCAAATGTTTTTTTTTTTAAAAAAAAATCGAAAGAACCTTAAATAAAACAAACAAAACCTAAAAAACTTAGTGAAAATTACCCAAAATTAAAAAACTCAACCCAATCCTAAACTCAATTACTTAAAAAAAACACCAAGATGCTTAGCACCGCCTAGGCGGCCTTGGTGCTTAGCGGCTGCTCGGCACTAAGCCACCGCCAAGCGCCATTTAGAACACTGTATATTAATGCAGGAATAAGATTCTCCTTCACATCCCCAGAGCTATGATCATGTAGTAAAGCAAGATGACACTAATGAGACTAAAAACCAGCCAAAAAACAATAAATAGAACCCAAGATCAACCATCCATCTTCTACATATAATTAGCATACATCAATCTCCTTCATAATAGAACAACTAGAAGTGGCTCACCAGTTATCCAATTTAGTTTCTGTTCATAAGAAGATCCGATATAAGAACCTTGAAAGTGGCAATAACCAATTCCCAAAAAATAGAGAGATTTTCAAAGAATAGGTATCACAATGTGGACATCAAAACTAAAGTTAAGCATTTCATGCCATAGAAGCCGGTTGCACGCCCCTCTACAACTGGAAGTTCATCACCCAATCTCACAACACAATGTAGAGCATCTTTGGAAATCTATTATATCAAATTAACCAAGTATGCACATAAGAAGTTATCACTTAATGATTTTCAAAGCTTCAATAGACTCACCAAAAAAAAAAGGCACCCCACAATGAAATAAACCAATGGATGTCACAGCTTTCTTATATTCAAATTAATATCTATATTACAAAACGCAACTTTCCTATAAACATCATATCACACATCTATAAACATCACATCACACACCTATAAACCTATAAATCCATTTAAATTTTATCTTTACCTTCTTAACAACTTAGCCTTATAATGTTTTTATAAAAGTTAAATTTTTAATAATATTTTTAATAAAAGTTATTGTCAAAAATTCTTAATTTTTTTACTATCAAAATAAGACTAATATTGATATAATTTAAAATTTTTTATCCATAGCATATCCACAATCATTATCCTTGGATTATATTATACAATTTTATATCGATATTAATTATGTGAAAAATTATTAATGTATATTTTTAACTGATTGAAAAAAGTATAATGCTAATTGTGCCGAAGCACGAACTTCTAGTTGCTCCCCATACAAAAGAAGGAGCATAAGGACTGATAAGTGGCAGCAATGGGCAATTTAGAGATTTTGTTTATTCCTATCTTGATATCTTTTGAGTTAGGAAAGGTTAAGAGTAATTTTAGTAAGGTTCTACATAAGGAATAATTTCAGATTAAACTGAGATACCAGGAATATAAGACAAAGCAGCTGACAACAAAGCAAACTAGCCTGTCTACAACAAACTAATCTGCATGAACCAAAGATGAAAGAACAAATTGATAAAGGACATCCAATCATTTGGATACTCTACCACACAGATTACCTCTTCGACCGAGAACGTGAACGAGAGCGTGATCTAGATCTATGATGAGATCTAGCCCTAGAGGGAGAACGAGATCTATGTCTGGGTCTTTCATCTCTGTCTCTTTCATAATCTTTTCTTCTGGGAATAGAAGGTAAAAGGAAATAAAACAGTAGGTCATGTGTCAATCATGTAAAGTTAGCAATCTTTCTTTGTATAGAGCAACTTTCAAATGTAAACTGAAACAGGATACAGCATTTACCTTCTGTAACGGTAATCATTATCGTCTATCTCCCTACTACGCTCCCTTCTCTCACTCCGATCCTTGTGACGATCTCTGTGGTGATCACGGTCTTTATCCAAGTCCCTCTCCTTGTCCCTATCTCTGCCCCTGCCCCTATCCCTGTCCCTATCTCTGTCCCTGTCCCTTTCCTTCTCCCTATTCCCGTCCTTCTCCCTTTCCTTCTCTCTATCCCTATCCCTATCCCTATCCCTCTTCCTTTCTCGGTCACTGCCTTTTCCTCTTTCTCTTTCCCTGCTTCTTGAAGGCTCCTTGTCATGATCAAGTGACTCATGCTGCAACATTTGGTGGTGTTAGAAACTTTTCCAACCAGAGATTAGAAAGGGAAATTGAACTAAGTTTGAGGAAAAAGGTGAACACATCAAACTTACAGCAACGAAGCTAACAACAAAAAGGCAAATCAGTCACAATCACATATTGTTGCTAAGTGCAAGGACACTGTTACAATTTTCTTCAATACACTGGTAAAAACAAAAAAGATCGAGCCTCCATGCCTGATTGAATGAGAAACCCTAATTAAGTGGCACCACGAACCATGTCAAAACTGTTGTTACGAACAACCCAAAGAATCATTTCCGAATCAAATGAAGGAACGAATAAACATGAAAGGCAAGTGAATCTTTACGTACGAATTTTCTCCTGCTTTAGACTAAACATGAAAATTAACTTAGCCTTCGCATTATTGTGTCTGCATTGTCAAATCACATACCCGAATAGGAATACAGTCGTATGATGAATCATAAATCATTCGGATATCCAATCAATTCAAAATAAGCTTTCCACTGCCCTATGAATAATTTTCGTGTCAATTTAGGATCTTCAAAGAATAGTTCACAGATATGGAGCACGATTCATCATGATCGATTGAAAACCCTAGACAGATCGGTGCAGCTGGAAACTGAATCGAGGAAAATAAACTAGCAGAACAGGAAGACGAAGACGGAACCCGATACCTGCGATTTTGAATCGCTGTAGTATTCGCCGTCGCCACCCCCGCCGCTGGTCTGCAGTGGAGGCGAGCCGTAGAAATCGCCGTTTCCGTTGAATCTTTCGTCTTCGTAGTTCGCCATACCCACTTTTTCTCTCCAGTCAATCAATCAGCCTCTCTCGCTCTCTACTCTTCGAAATTCTGGAGAGTTCTATTTTTTCAAGGGCTGCAAACAGATTACGTCGGCGCAGTTGCCCCAAGCAATGTCACCGACTCCGCTGTTTTGTTCACCTCACCAATTAATATAAGATTACTTTGCTCACATCCCAGGGCTTGCGTAGATTATTTTTATGATTTTTGGATGATAGTGTAGTATATTATCGTTTTTGTTTTGATAAAACGTTCATCAAAAAAATAAAAAAAATAAAAAGTTAAAATCCGTGCACACTCCTGTCAGAGGAATGTGCGCGAAGTATTGATCTTAATATAACTATAGCTAATTAACCCACTTCGGAAACTCCTTGCGTGCAAACAATCTGAATGGGCCATCAATCTTAATATAACTCATTTCAAAAGTGGGTTTCCATTTTTCCATAAGAGTGTGGACTCCCCACCACCCTTGGATGAGAAAAGATCAAAGGTCCAAATATTTTTCATAATGAAAAAATGGAAGCCCACTTTGGAGACTTCCTATATATATCGGGAGCGCTAAACGTACCCCCAATTATACACCCCATATGGAGGCCCAACCGTAACCGTAGATCAAGG
>JAOWBR010158271.1:0-12586 GCA_028571145.1 Dionaea muscipula
AACCAGACAAATCGCTCCACCAACTAAGAACGGCCATGCACCACCACCCATAGAATCAAGAAAGAGCTCTCAGTAGTGAGGGGCTGGCGATTTCGGAGTCAAGGCGTGCATCGCCTATGGTGTCACCATTTCCTCTTGTGTTGATTCCAGCCTTTCTGCCTGTTCATTTGCTCTTTTCTTCTCCTCATGCCAGTGAGAAGAGCTCGGAGTGGTACGAAATCCAAGAAGAAAATCCCGTCGGTGCCTACCAGGATTGTAGCTGGTGTGGGTTCGGATTCCACTCAACTTCCATTTCTCCATGTCATTGAGCCTCTTGAAGAAGATTTGGAGGCGATTCCGGTGAACGACGAGGATCCCTCTGCTGACATGTCAGCATCATCATTGGCTTCCATCGATGAGGAGGACACCTCGACGGAGCTCGATAGTAATTTGATTCATCAGGACTCAGTTCCCCCTCCGAATTCGGGAGATTTCTTGGCTGAACCGTCGATTCTGCACGTGGATTCTGCCATGGTTTGCCCTATTGTGCAACCCACCGATTTGAGACAGGGTAGGCCTTCTTCCTCACATTCTGAAAACCCTAATTCTCATTTTAATGATTTCTTGACTGGAGATTGCTCGAACCCTAAGGTCATCATTGGGGCTGGTCAAAATTTATCAGAGCCAATGATGGGTGACACGCATGAAGCACCAATGAACAATTTCAAGGGGAATTGGAGTCAGTTATTTGCGGATAATCGCAAACCCATTGAGGAATACATGTTGAAAAGGGTCGATTTCTGTCCAACAGATGGATACCTTGACTTTTCTAATGAATCGGTGGCTGCTGAGTATATCTTTGAGACACCCTTCTGCTTGATAGGATACTTCTTTGGCACATTCCCGGGAATGGAAGCTCTGCGACGACTTTGTGATAGCTGGTGCCAGGGGATTACGTTCAATTTGCATAACAGTGGATGGATACTCTTCCGGTTCCCCTCCGAATCTCAGTTATTATCTGTTCTTCATAAGGGGCCATATGTGCTTCATGGCCAAATTCTGATTATTCGCCGGATGCCGCCATTTTTTGACTTTGCTAAAGAAGGGCGAAGTCTCATGCCGATATGGGTAATTTTACCAAATATCCCCCTTCAACTGATGAGACGAGAATTCCTTGAAGTTGTGGGATCCCAGCTTGGAACACCAATCATGACAGATAAGCTTACACATACCTTGGAGAGAGTTTCATTTGCTCGATTGCTTGTGGAGATTGATTTGTCTCAACCTATGATTACTGAATTGCCTATCAAGCTGCCTGGGAACATTATACATATTCAATCAATCAAGTATGAGAAAAGGCCGCTGTTCTGCTCAGAGTGTTGGTCTATTGGTCATGATAATGCTAAATGCTCTCGGAGGCCACATGCATCCGTAGCTAAGACTGATCATCATGCCTGGAATCCTCGGCCACATAAAAAGAAGACCACCTGGCAACGAGTTTCGGTTGCTAAAGAGACAATCCCTTCCACCGTTCCACCTCCGATTATTGTGGATCCTAACCCAACTAGGGGAAAATCCCCTATCAAATCTCCAGATAGGCCCCAACCGTTAACACAGAAGACCATTGAGGATATACATGAATCGGTGAATCCGATATCTATGACAGATGTTGCTTTGATCCCTGACAAGGAGAAATCATCCACTGATCAACCTTGTGCCACTGAGAGTGAAGCTTCACATTTCCAGGAAATGCCAGATCCTCAACCGGATGGATTCCAAAAAGTGCAAACCAAAAAAGGAAGAAAATCCACTCGGCTCAAACACAATCCAGAGCATCACCAAGACAGACCGGGGACCCGGTCCTCCCGATAATCCTCTCTTATGCTGTATCCTTATGATTTTGGCTTTTTGGAATATTAGAGGGTTTAATAAAACCCTCAAGCATAAGGAAGTGCAACGATTCCTTCGAACTCATAACATTGATCTTTTTGCACTACTTGAGACAAAGATTGCTATAGCTAATATTGATCGCATTATGGCGAAATATTTTGAAGCATGGCACTTCACTTCTAATTTCTCATTGCACCCTGCAGGGCGCATCCTTCTTTTGTGGAATCCACAGACTGTCTCGGTGGACATCTCTTGTAGTACTGATCAACTCTTACATGGCCGAGTTTCTTGTCGAACTACTGGCAACACCTTTTGGTTATCAATTGCCTATGGACTATATTCAGTTGTGGCTCGTAGACAACTCTGGGATCGACTTATTCAGCTTGGAAGATCTATCTCCATGCCATGGCTGCTGGGAGGGGATCTCAATAATATCTGTGATGATGATGACCGACTAAATGGGGCTCCTATTCACTCATATGAAACTGCCGACATCCGTCGATTCATGCACGAGACAGGGATGGTTGATCTCCCCTATTTAGGAAATAAATATACATGGACGAATGGACGAACATGGTGCAAACTTGACCGTGCTATGGCGAACCATCGATGGTCATCTCTTGAGCCCAACACGGCAGTTACATTCCACCCACTTGGAATTTTTTCTGATCATGCTGCATGCACCATTCGATGTTTTCACACTCAACAGTCCCGAAGGCATCCCTTCAAATATCTCAATATGTGGGGACTTCATGAATCCTTTGGCTCATTGGTGCAATCACGATGGGAGATGGAGGTGCAGGGCTGTGCCCAGTTCCGTGTTACCCGGAAGCTGCAGCAACTTAAACAGGATTTGCGGACACTTAATGATAATCATTTCTCCCACATCTCCAATCGGGTCTCCCGCGCAAAAAATGATTTGGAAGCGGCGTACTCTGCTCTTTGCCAAGATCCATGTAATAATCAGCTTCAAGCAGAAGTTAAGCGACTGAAAAGATATGGAGAATGGCTTGCAAATGCTGAATTATCATTTCTTATGCAAAAAGCCAAGGCCCACTATTTCCGTAACTGTGACCGAAGTTCATCCTTTTTCCATGCTTTGATTCGGAAGAAGGCGGCAAAGGCTCAATTTGTTTCTATTATTAAGCCTGATGGTTCCCCCACTAGTTCCATCCATGAAATGGGCTTCGAATTCATTAAGTTCTATCAGAGCCTACTTGGTTCATCTAATCCAGTGGTACATGGGGACTGGGCTCCGATTCTTGCTGGCCCCAAAGTGACGATAGAGAATCAACAGCAATTATGTCTTCCCATCTCAAACGATGAAGTTAAATCTGCTTTATGGAGCATTGGTGACAACAAAGCGCCGGGCCCCGATGGATATTCTGCGGGTTTCTTTAAGAAAGCATGGCCAACTATAGGCGATGATATCTGCACTGCTGTTCGGGAGTTCTTCATTACGGGACATCTACTGCGACAACTTAATCATGCAACTATTGTTCTCATTCCGAAGCATGCTAATGCCCAGAGGGTGGAGGAATTCCGACCCATTGCTTGTTGCAATGTGTTATATAAAATTATATCAAAAATTCTTGCTACTCGGCTCTCACCGATACTTGACCAGATTATCAATCCATGCCAAGCGGCCTTCATCCGCGGACGATTAATGAAAGACAATATATTCTTAGTCCACGAGCTACTCCGCCAATATACTAGGAAGAGAATATCTCCGAGATGCTTCTTCCAGGTTGATCTTAAAAAAGCATACGACTCGGTTGAGTGGGAATTCTTAGAAAGCATGCTACAAGCACTGCAATTTCCACCAATGTTCACACACTGGATTATGAGTTGTGTTTCCACCGCCACATACTCCATCTCGATCAATGGGCAGCTATTTGGGTTCTTCCACGGCAAGAGGGGCATACGACAAGGTGATCCCCTCTCGCCGTATTTATTTGTGATATGCTTAGAGTTTCTTTCTAGACACTTGCAGCAACTACAGCACAACATTGGCTTCTCTCATCATCCGAAATGCAAGGATTTGAATATTACACACATGGCATTTGCTGATGATCTCATTATTCTCTCCCGGGCTGATATCAACTCAGTGAACTTGATTCTCCAATGCTTGAACCATTTTGCTGGCCAATCTGGCCTTGCCGTTAGCCTTGCAAAATCACGGTTTTATGGAGCTGGAATTGATGATCATATGATTGGCCACATTCTGTCCACTACAGGCTTCACCCGTGGCAGCTTCCCCTTGAAGTACCTGGGAGTTCCACTGGCTGCATCAAGAATCACTTACATTCACTTCAAGCCGCTTTTGGATCGTATTGGCACTTACATTGAAGGTTGGCTAAGGAAGACGCTCTCATACGCGGGACGATTGGAACTAATAAAATCCGTACTCCAAGGAGTAGATTGTTTTTGGTTATCCATCTTTCCGATCCCGAATTGTGTTCTTGATGCTATTATACGGATGTGCCGATGCTTTCTATTTGGAGCTAACGTGAAGAATCCGCCAGTCTCATGGAACTTTCTATCATCTCCGAAACGGGAAGGCGGTCTTGGGCTTTTCCATTTACCAACATGGAATCAAGCCCTTCTCTTTTCAAATATCTGGAACATACATATGGATAAGCAATCGTTGTGGATCAAGTGGGTACACCAATTTTATCTACGTGGGAATTCTATCTGGACTTGGCAACCCGGCAAAGAAGCATCGACATTTATGAAACACATGATGCGGACAAGAGATGTTATTATGTTGAAAGTTCATTCACTGGAACAACTTCATGCATTTATTATTCGGGCAAGGGGGAAACCACACAGCATCACTTCAAGCTTCTATGATCTCCTTCGCCAGAGAAGAACTCCTAAGTTTTGGAGTACAATTATATGGCATAAACATATTGAACCAAAAATATCATTTGTTTTTTGGATGGCGGCTCTCAATCGTCTCCGTACTCGATGTAACATTCGAGGCGACATACCTGATTCATCATGCCCACTCTGCCACATTTGTACCGAAACAGCTCCACATATTTTCTTTGATTGTTGTATTTCAGGTATGGTTTGGACTAACATCAAAGATTGGCTTGGCCTGCCAGCATCACTCAATTGCCTGCCCCGGATCCTAAGATGGATGAAGAAATACGGCAGAGGAAATGGCTTGAAGGCTGGCCGTTTGAGATTAGCAGTTGCTACATGTGTTTATTATGTATGGAAGGCGCGAAATGAGCTTATTTGGAAGCATAGCCTGTTTGATGTGTCGAACATAACTAGGACAATAAAAATACACGTTTATCAATCGATGTATTCTCATTTTCCTGGGTCTATGTTTGATCGATCTTTTGATTAGCTTGTGCTGTCTCCTTTTTGTATGATGGCTGTACAGCAGCTTGTAGGGATATAGAGGGAGTTTGGTCTGTTCTACTTGTACAGACTTGTAACTACGCATGATTGTAATTGTTGACAGTTTAATATATTTACCGCTTCAAAAAAAAAAAAAAAAAAGAAAGAGCTCTCAGTGGGGGGTTTCGGCGATTGGTTGGCGATTTGGAGCCCTAGCGTGCGACGCTTCTCTCCCTTCACATCTCCTGTTCCATGCATCTTTGCCCCATTGTACCACTGTTCTGCTCACCCATCTGGACCCGATTCGAGTTTCACCCCATTCATGGGGAGGAAATCGAGGAAGAAATCGAAGAAAAATTTGGAGCCATGGGTTTGTCCGATGATTGTTCAAGGGCTCTCTGTTGAATACACCTACCCGTCATCTGATGAGGATGCTTGCTCTCTCCACACAATCGACGAAGAGGATTACGAGGAAACCCTAGATCTCAAATCCATCTCCTCGGAGGGCGATTTGAGCGATGAAGGCCAGCTGCATAGGGATTCCCAAATGACTGGTCAGCTTCAATTGGCCACCGATGCCCAACCACTTGTTGATTGCAGTCGATTTGAGGTTCAATGTGGGATTCCACCACCATTTTTGGAGGTTGGGCACTGTTCCCATGAAGATGATGAGCATTCAGTGTCAAATGGCGAGAACATTCTGGAACCCATGATGAAAGCTTCAAGGAAGCTACTCTCTGATAACGATGATAATGTTTTGAGCATTTCGGAGCAACATTCAATTCCTGACAAGGATCTTCACCCGATTCATGAACCCTGTGGCGAGTCGAACAGGGAGATTCCGATTCAAATGCCTCAGGGGAACCTGCAACCGGATCTGAACTCCAAGCAGAATGAGCATATTGAGGAAGGTGGTAATCTACCCAGTGGCCAACAGAATCCCGTAGGTCAGTGGTCAAAATTATTCTCTGATAACCGTAGACCATGTGATGATTTTCTAATGAAAAAGGTGGACAAACATTTTTGTGATGGATGCCTTGATTTATCAAATGAGAATGATCTACAAGAATTTATCTTTGGACCGAAGTTCTGCTTGGTAGGCTATTTCTTCGGCAAATATCCGGGAAACAATGCACTGAGAAGGCTTGTAGATGGATGGAAGGCAGGGGCTAACTTCCAATTACATCAGAGTGGATGGATTATATTTACCTTTTATGATGAGATGCAGATGCTATCGACTCTACAAGGGGGGCCGTATGTGATTAGTGGCCAAATTTTAGTTCTGCAACATATGCCACAGTTCTTTGAGTTCAATACCGAGGGGAGAAGCCTGATTCCACTTTGGGTTACATTGCCGAATATACCATTGCGTATGCTACGAAAGGAATTCCTTGAACTGCTGTGTTCACAGGTGGGAACCCCGATCATGACGGACAAACTTACCCACACATTACAAAGAGTTTCCTTTGCCCGAATTCTGGTGGAAGTCGATTTGGCTAAACCACTTCTATCGGAAATTAAGGTAAAATTGCCGGATAATCAGGTTTATGTGCAAAAGGTTGTATATGAGAAAAAACCAAAGTTTTGCTCTGTTTGTTGGGCAATTGGCCATCAAGACTCTAATTGCAGGCGAAATCTGAAGAAGGTCTGGGTACCTAAGAACCGTGAGACAGATGCTACAGGCCATGATGATACATTGGGAAATCGAGTTCATGAAGAAACGGATGCTCTCAATCATCTACAGATACGACAGATCAGCAAGGAGGCTAATCAGGAGAAATCCAACTTCCCTATTCCTGACCATGGAACAAACAGGCGAGGGGTCTTTATGGATACTACTTTGAACATGGCGAATACATGCTCTGATCGTCAGGAACAACATTCAATGAAGGATGATTTTACACCATTAGAAGAAGCAACAACAGAAAGATCACTACAGATGGATGGATTCCAACTGGTTCAGAAAAAGGGTAAACAAAAATCAAGGAAACCATCGAAGGACCACCTACAACATCATCAAGATAGACCAACAGGGGAGTAGTGAGTAGTGCTGGCGATTCAGAGACCAGGCGTGCATCGCCTATGGTGTCACCATCTCCTCTTGCGTTGATTCCAGCCACTCTTTCTGTTCTTTCGAGTGACCCTCTTCCTCATGCCAGTGCGAAAAACTCGGAGTAGGAAAAAATCCAAGAAGAAAGTTCCGTGGGTGCCTACGACGATTGTGGCTGGTGTGGGTTCGGATACTGGCCATTTTCCTTTTCTCCACTTCACAGAGCCTATTGCAGAAGATCTGGAGGCGATTTCAGAGATCGACGAGGGTTCCTCTTCTGACGTGTCAACATCCTCTTTGGCTTCCATTGATGAGGAGGAAGCTTTGGCGGAGCTCGAACCTGACTTGCCTCCTCGGGAATCTGTCCCTCCTCTGATTTCGGGAGATTCTATTGATGAATCGTCGAATGTGATCTCCGATTCCGCCATGGAGTGCCCTATTGAGCATGATTCGGGACTGGGTAAGTCTTCTCCCTTACATCCTGGAAACCCTAATCCCCAATCTCATGATTTCTTGAAGGGAGATTGTTCGAACCCAGCCAAAATTGGATCGGATCAACCTTCCCTTGAACCACGGATGGGTGAGCAGGATGCACAACCTACGAACAATTTTAAGGGGAATTGGAGCCAACTTTTTGCGGACAATCGCAAACCTATTGAGGATTACATGTTGAAACGGGTTGATTTCTGTCCAACTGATGGATTCCTGGATTTTTCCAACGAATCGGTGGCCGCTGATTTTCTTTTTGAAGCTCCTTTTTGTTTGATAGGTTACTTCTTTGGCACTTTCCCGGGGGTTGAGGCTCTCCGACGACTTTGTGATAGTTGGTTCCCGGGGATTACATTCAATTTGCATAACAGTGGATGGATTCTATTCCGTTTTCCATCAGAATCCCAATTACTATCTGTTCTTCAGAAGGGTCCACACGTGCTCCATGGACAAATCTTGATTATTCGCCGGATGCCACCGTTCTTTGACTTTGCTAAAGAAGGGCGAAGTCTTATGCCGATATGGGTTATCCTACCGAATATTCCCCTTCAGCTGATGAGACGAGAATTCCTTGAAGTTGTTGGCTCCCAACTTGGAACCCCAATTATGACAGATAAGCTTACACATACTCTGGAGAGAGTCTCGTTTGCTCGATTACTTGTGGAAATTGATTTGGCTCAACCTATGATTACGGAACTGCCTATCAAGCTACCTGGTAACATCATCCATATTCAATCAATCAAATATGAGAAGAGGCCGCTGTTTTGCTCTGATTGTTGGTCTATCGGTCATGATAATGCTAAATGTCTCCGGAAGCTAAATACATCAAGTGCTAAGACTGTCTCCCACGTCTGGAATCCTCGACCACACAGGAAGAAAACCACGTGGCAACGAGTTACGGATGCTAAGGAGCCAATACCATCCAGTTCACAACCCCCGATTTCGAATGACCTGTCCCCTTTACGATCTCCGGAAAGGCCAGCACCATCAGTGGCACAGGAAGCCATCGAGAAGATACAGGATTCGGAGGTCCTTATATCGATGAATGATACTGACATGGAGAGAGCATCCACTGGACAGCCTTGTGCTATTGAACCTGAAGCTTCACATACTCAGCAAATGCCAGAACCTCATCCTGATGGGTTTCAAAAAGTAGAAACTAAAAAACGAAGAAAATCAGCAAGGCTCAGGCACAATCCAGAGCATCATCAAGATAGACCGGGGGCTCGATCCTCCCGACAGTCCTAACTCTTGATATATCCTTATGATTTTGGCTTTTTGGAATATTAGAGGGTTTAACAAAACCCTCAAGCATAAGGAAGTGCAACGGTTCCTTCGAACTCATAATATTGATCTTTTTGCACTGCTTGAGACAAAGATTGCTGTGGCTAATATTGATCGCATTATGGCGAAGTATTTTGAAGCATGGCATTTCACCTCTAATTTTTCATTGCATCCTGCAGGGCGTATCCTTCTTTTGTGGAATCCCCGGACAGTCTCGGTGGATATATCGTGTTGCACTGATCAACTCCTTCATGGCCGAATTCTTTGTCGAACTACTGGCAAGACCTTTTGGTTATCAATTGCATATGGATTATACTCAGTTGTGGCTCGCAGACAACTCTGGGATCAGCTTATTTTGCTTGGAAAATCTATCTCCATGCCGTGGCTGCTGGGAGGAGATCTCAATAATGTGTGTGATGATGATGACAGATTAAATGGGGCTCCTGTCCACTCTTATGAAACTGCCGACATCCGTCGTTTCCAACGTGAAACTGGGATGGCGGATCTGACATATCTTGGTAACAAATATACATGGACGAATGGCCGAACATGGTGCAAACTAGACCGTGCTATGGCGAATCATCGATGGTCATCTCTTGAGCCCAACACGGCAGTCACATTTCATCCACTGGGTATATTTTCTGACCATGCTGCATGCACTATTCGATGTTTCCAAACACATCAGTCCCACCGACATCCCTTCAAATATCTTAACATGTGGGGACTTCATGAATCTTTTGGCTCATTGGTTCAAACACGATGGGAAATGGAGGTGCAAGGCTGTGCTCAGTTTCGTGTTACCCGGAAGTTGCAGCAACTTAAACGGGACTTACGGATGCTTAATGATAAGCATTTCTCCCATATCTCAAACCGGGTTTCCCGCACCAAAAAGGATCTGGAAGCTGCATACTCTGAACTAAGCCGCGATCCATGCAACAACCAGCTCAAGGATGAGGTCAATCGGTTAAAGAACTACGGTGAATGGCTTATGAAGGCCGAATTATCCTTTCTTACGCAGAAGGCTAAGGCTCACTACTTCCGTAACTGTGACCGAAGTTCAGCTTTCTTCCATGCCATGATCAGGAAGAAGGCGGCAAAGGCTCAGTTTGTTTCTATTATTAAGTCTGATGGCTCTACCACTTGCTCCACCCAAGAAATGGGCATGGAATTTACAAAGTTTTATCAGGGATTACTTGGCTCATCTACTCCAGTGATACAGGGAGACTGGGACCCGATTGTAGCTGGCCCTAAAGTCACTAGTGATGATCAGCAACATTTATGCCGGCCTATCTCATACGAAGAAGTTAAATCTGCGCTATGGACTATTGGAGACAACAAAGCACCGGGCCCTGATGGGTACTCTGCGGACTTCTTTAAGAAGGCATGGCCAATTATAGGCGATGACATCTTTGATGCTGTTCGGGAATTCTTCACTACGGGTCAATTACTTAGACAACTTAATCATGCACTCATTGTCCTTATTCCGAAACACACTAATGCCATGCGGGTGGAGGAGTTCCGACCTATTGCCTGCTGCAACGTCTTATATAAAATTATTTCAAAGATAATCGCTGCTCGGCTATCTCCTATTCTTGAATATCTTATTGATCCATGCCAGGCGGCCTTTATTCGCGGACGATTAATGAGGGATAATATATTCTTAGTGCACGAGCTGTTACGCCAGTACACTAGAAAGAGATTATCTCCGAGATGCTTCTTCCAGGTCGACCTAAAAAAGGCATACGACTCGGTCGAGTGGCAATTCTTAGAGAGCATGCTACATGCACTTCAGTTTCCACCAGTGTTTACCCATTGGATCATGAACTGTGTATCAACTGTTACCTATTCCATTTCATTAAATGGACAGCTCTTCGGGTTCTTCCACGGTAAGCGGGGTTTACGGCAAGGTGATCCCCTCTCACCGTATTTATTTGTGATATGCTTGGAATTCCTTTCTAGACATTTACAGCAACTGCAGCACACTATTGGATTCACTCATCACCCGAAATGCAAAGATTTGAACATCACACATATGGCATTCGCTGACGACCTTATTATTCTTGCCCGGGCAGACACTATTTCAGTGAACTCGATACTCCATTGTTTAAATAATTTTGCTGGGCAATCTGGCCTCACCGTGAGCCTTGCAAAGTCACGATTTTACGGAGCTGGCATTGATGATCATTTGACCGACCACATTCTGTCATCTACAGGCTTTAGCCGCGGCAGCTTCCCATTGAAGTACTTAGGAGTCCCTCTTGCTGCATCGAGAGTAACATACATCCACTTCAAGCCACTCTTGGATCGTATTGGCACATATATTGAAGGTTGGCTACGGAAGACACTCTCATATGCGGGAAGATTAGAACTAATCAAATCCGTACTCCAAGGCGTTGACTGTTTTTGGTTATCTATCTTCCCGATCCCAATTAGTGTGCTTGATGCTATTATACGAATGTGCCGGTGTTTCTTATTTGGGGCCAATGTGAAGAACCCGCCGGTCTCATGGGATTTTTTATCAACTCCGAAACGGGAGGGCGGGCTTGGACTCTTCCATTTACCAACATGGAATCAGGCCCTTCTCTTCGCAAATATATGGAATATTCACATGGATAAGCAATCGTTGTGGATTAAATGGGTAAACCAGTTTTATCTCCGAGGGAACTCCATCTGGACTTGGCAACCTGGCAAAGAAGCATCGACGTTCATGAAACACATGATTCGGACAAGAGACAAGATTATGGCGAATATAAACTCACTGGAGCAGCTTCATGTACTTGTTAATCGGTCAAGGGGAAGACTCAACAGTACCACTTCAGTTTTCTATGATCTATTACGCCAAAGACGAACTCCTAAGTTCTGGAGTAATATTATCTGGCACAAACATATTGAACCGAAAGTTTCATTTGTCTTTTGGATGGCGGCACTTAACCGGCTTCGGACCAGATGCAATATCCGAGGCGACATAACTGATCCATCATGTCCTCTCTGTCATCTATGTGTAGAAACAGCCCCACACCTCTTTTTTCTTTGTTGTTTTTCAGGTATGGTCTGGATGAATATCAAAGAATGGCTTGGCTTACCACCTTCACTCAATTGTCTACCTCGAATTCTGAGATGGCTGAAGAAACACGGCCGTGGCAACGGCTTCAAGGCTGGCCGAATGAGACTTGCAGTTGCCACATGTGTCTACTACATCTGGAAGGCGCGAAATGAACTCATATGGAAGAATAGCATGTTTGATGTTTCGAGCATAACTAGGACAATTAAAATACATGTTTATCAATCGATGTATTCTCATTTTCCTGGGTCTATGTTTGAAAGATCGTTGGATTAATGGTTGATGTCTCCTTTTGATGGCTGTACGGCAGCAGTGTAGGGATAGATGAAATCTTTGTCTGCTCTCCTTGTAAAGACTTGTGGATATGATTGTAACTATTGACAGTTTTTAATATATTTACCGCTTCAAAGAAAGAGCTCTCAGTCTGTCAATCCTTACTATGTCTGGACCTGGTAAGTTTCCCCGTGTTGAGTCAAATT
>JAOWBR010158282.1:0-12586 GCA_028571145.1 Dionaea muscipula
CCTCTCCAACCTCCTCACCACCTCTGACCTCCTCTATAGCCTCCTCTACTCCCGCTAGAGCCTCCTCACCCCCTACAACCTCCTGATCAGCTATAATCTCCTCTATACCCTCAACGGCGTCGTGGCGTGCTCTCTTCCGTTGTCGGTAGGATGCTGTCTGTGCAGCTCTACCCTCCCAGCCCATAGGCACTGATAGATCCTCACTACTCATTGTAACCTGAAAAACATCAAAACATAATATGGAATTAATATTTGAAGGTATATGCTTCTTTTGATAAATATGTAGAGGTAGAAAGATTAGAAGATGATAACAAATATATTCTTTTCATGCTAAAAAGCTTAGAAGGTGATAACAAATATGTAGAGGTAGAAATCATGAATAAATTCATCATGGATTCGTTTTTCATCCATTTCTAACATGGTTTCATTACTTTATATCAAAATTCCAACATTTTAGCACGTTTTACTCCATTTACATTATTTTTTCGTCGATTTACATCAAATAATAACCTAACTAATAATTAACGGCGACCACACTAATCTCTATCATAAAATCATCTTAACTAATCTAATCTTGAAAAAATAATCAACATAAAATAATTAAAAATAAGAAAAACAGCACACCCAGAGACCGTTAAATGACCCCGGGCAGCCATCGAGCCACCAAAGGTGATCGGAAATGGGCTCCGGCAACCCACCACCACCTTTGTCAGCCTGCCACCACCTCCGGCAGCCTCAAACCATCACGAAAATCACCCAGGGGTTGCAAAACAACCCCGGGAAGCCTACCACCACCTCCAACAGCCCACCACCACCTCCGGTAGCCAACCACCACCTCCGGCAGCCCACCACCACCTCCGGTAGCCACAAACCACCACAAAAACCCAAACTTACACTCAAACTCATCCAAACAATAAACATCACAAAATTAACAGATAAACATAACAAATCATGCAAAAATTAATGGAATTTAACAATTACCTTGGTGGTGGTGGTGTGCGGCGGCGGTGGTGGTCGCGGATCCGATGGTGGTATCGGCGACGGTGATGGGCGGCTCTGGTGGTGGTATCGACGGTCGTCGAAGGAGGTGGTGGTGGTCGAGTTTGGTGGTGTCGGCGGTAGAATAGGGAATCGAAGGGAAGAAGTAGAGTCATCTCGATTTTTGGGTAAAAAATAACAGAACGGTGGTATACCACCGTTCTGTCTCTTTTTTGATTTGATAGATAAGGAATGGTAATATACTACGGTTTTAAGAGACATAAAACAGTAATATACTACCAAAAGATTAAAATAAGACAAAAAAAAAAAAATAGGTGTTACGCACCCAGCGTGGGTGTGCCTAAAGTAATTAGGGAAAAATAAGGCCAGGGGTTTTCAAATGTGCTGCTATGAAAAGGAACTTGGGGAGGGGGGGAACAAGAGCAAAACCACCGACTTCCACTTCCAGCAGTTGAAGAAGACATCAGCGGCCGGTGAGCTTTCCTCAGAACAGCGAAAATGAGGTTCAATTTCGACATCTCCGAGACAGAGAAACCCATAGAGCCGCCGAAATCCCCGACCCCTCCAACACAACTCGAATGGTTTCCCCTGCAGGACCATCCTGTCTTTGCGGCTACTCCGGCGGCACAGCCTCTTCCCGGAGGAGGACTAAACGGCGGCAGAATGGCGAGGAATCTTTTGGCTTGGGATGGCGCTTCTCGGCTCTACTACTGGGATACCAACGAGCAATGTCTCCATCGCATCTCTATTCGCTTGGGTGAGCCCGACGAGCATTCCGTCATCGCTGCTTATCCCTCCAAGGTACCTTGGAGTTGTCCTCCTTTTTGGGATAGTGTTGATTCTGTCTTTGGCTGTGTGTTTACCATTGCTAGGGTTTTTCCTGTTGCATCAGGGTTTAAATTTTTATTTTGATTGCTTGTAAAGAGCTATATGGGATCGAAGCTGCTTAATTGGTGGTGAATTTATATGTATGTTATGTTGAAATTTCTGAGATACGGTGGTAGGGATCAATAGGCAACTCTGAATTCTGCTACTTGTCATTTGCATTCGAGAAAACTTAGTAGTGGTTGGCTCAATGTTCCATGAGTTTCTCTTTGGCTCCTTTACTTAAAATGTACCAAGGGAAAGAAGAGTTTAGAGCTGTGGCTCTCCAAAAAGCTGGTTAATTTCGTCAGAGGGAGACAACATGGGTTTGGTTTGGGAGGAAACAAAGGAAAACAAGCGTCTTTCAGTATTCACTTTCATCTGATAAGTAATGACTGCAGCACTGTGGTGGGATGGAGTGATTACGATGCTTGCTTTCTTGTGTTGGAGTCGCTCGAAAATCATTTCAGGAACACAAGGGGGAAATTCAGGTTTTTCCTAATTAGAGTGGCATTAAATTGATGATTATACTAAGAAGTTGAGGATGAGTTGTAGAAGAAAAGGTCAGGGAAGTTTGAGAACACATTGTGCTGTAATATTGCTTAGTTCTGGGGTGTAATTTAAGGAGCAATATGAGGATTTGGATGTGACATTTTATTGATGTGAAGAAACCATATGAAGTTCCAAATAATTGCTTCGTACGGTTTTGGTAAGTTAGGAATTTTTGTTGGTTATATTGAGGTCCCTCATGTTGGTTATATTGAGGTTCCATATGAGGGCGAGCCTTTGCACAATGGTAAGTTGCTCCGTTGGTCACTTGTTGGTCACGGGTTCGAAAGCATGGAAAAATCTCTCGGTAGAAATAAGGCTGCACACATATGCGTACACCCTCCCCCTACTCTCGCACTAGCTGGGGAGCGGTTGTGCACCGGGGAACACTCTTTGTTTTTTTTATATTGAGGTTACATAGGAAAATAAGAAAGCTTTCTAATTGAAGATTCGATTACACCAAGGCCAACTACAGTGATATTTATGGATGCCGTGCCCATAGAAGATCAGAGAACACCACACTGTGCATGTTATTTGCTTATCACATTGTTTTAGTGGAAGAGACAATGTTTGATGTTGTTGATATGCAGGTAGACTTTGGAAGTGAAAGATTTTGTACTTAGTCGAACAAAACAGAGTATCTGGAATTTTTCTTTGGAGAAAAGTAAAGTGAGATGACCGGATGCATGCAATTTGGAACGGGAAAAGGATTGTGGTGTAAAATGATCAAATTACAGGTGGTGTTATGTGGTTGTTGAGTTGCAGGAGAAGAAAAATGTTATAGGTTTGCAGGCAGATGGAGTTGAGCAGGGATGCAGCATAGGTGAACACATTGAGTTGTATTTCCTGACCTGGACATGAACAAAGATTACGATGCAAGATGATATTATAGGGGTAAGAGATATGATGATACCAACTCACCAAGACAAATAAGGAGATATTACTTATGGTGTCAACATATAAACCGGAGCCCCAAATGCATCTCTGTCAAGTATTTGAAAAGTGATAGTCGTGTTGAAGAGATAACAATGTGTGGGAAAATACAAGTCATGGCCTTCCATATCATGAGGTGGCATCTGGGTGATAATAGCAAAGTCATTTTGATCCCCGAAAAGCCTTAAATGGGTTTTGTTATTAGATCATAGCTCATAGTTCCATCTTGGAGATAATTTATAAAAAATAGCTTCATATTGTTTGCAAGTCATCCAGTTACCTTTATTTGTTTAAGGCTGTAGCCCTTTTTAGGAGAAACAAGAAGAATCTTAAGGGGGAATACTTAGAAAAAAGATTATGGTGAAGTATGAATCAGTGAGCTGTAAAGAAGTTTGGTTTACAAAAGTGTCCCATGTTTAACGGAGGTACCTATGCTTTCAACTGTGTTACTCTGTCACTAAGAGTAGTGAGTGCAAAAGAGCGATATGGCAAAACTAGCATAAAGGAAAAATATTTGGGAAGCGATGAGGAGAACAAAATACTCAAAAGGACAAATTGGCTTATGAAGTATGAATCAGTTGGTCTGAACACAAGTTGGGATTACAAAGTGGCCCATGCTCAACTTAGGTTGAACCAGGTCCTTCAAATTTGTTTTATCTATTCGAGAAGTAGTGAGAGCAAAAGGGTTGGTTGTCGTGGCAAACCTAGAATGGAGTAGCAAATGATTGGGAAGGCTTGTTGGGAGGTCATGACATGGGCTGATAGGTTTCGAGTATGACATTAGAGTTTTATCGTGTGGGATTTGCATGCCGGTTTGCTGCCTCATCTAGAAAGTAGTACAGGGCAAGGCTTGGAGGGTCTCGTTTCCAAGTACGGTGCAATTGCATGTAATGGTTAGCAGAACGTTTTGGGGGTGGCCTTTGCTGCTAAAATCTGCTATTCTTGCAATAGGACAATACAAGATGACCGTTTTGAATTTGCTAAAGCAAAAGTAACGATGATGGGGATTGCAACTGGATATTATTGACCCCCAATCGAATGACCATATGAATTGCAAGAAATGAAAGTGGTGATTACATGTGCCCAACTGGGGCATAGATAGACTAATGTACCACATATAAAAATATCTGCATTAAAATTCCAATCAACAATACTGGGTTGCGGAAATGATATTCATAGTCATCATCATCATCATTTTCATGACGACTTCTCACTAGGTGGGGTCGGCTACACGTATGCAAAGAACATATGTACACAAAATCCGACAAATATAATGAGACGACAGTCGGCTACCTAATACGCACTTCCCTAGCCTAATCAAAAGATTAGGTTTGAGCTATATATATATATATATCGGTGGGGTTAAAGGGACAACATTTTTTTGACAACACTTGTGACAACGCATTGCTCAGAGATATTTTGAGACGATCAGAAACGGTAAATGCTTTTAAAATGTGTTTTTAAGGGAGTATGAAAAAAATCATCGAAAAAAATACCGAGAAGGGCTCCATCCGGATATTTTTCGGGCCGATTTCGGCGTTATAAAGGAAGTACCATATCCGAAATGATTTGGGATGATCCGAACCGTTGGATGTGTTCAAAACGTTCTAAAAACACATTGCATTAACCCCTCGGGTTATGGTAGGGTTGATTCTGCCCAAATATACTCGGGTTTCTATAGGGTTTTTAGTTTTTCGGGTTTTTTAGTTGGTTTTATTGCATTAACACCTCGGGTTATGGTAGAGTATCTTGTACCCAAATAGGGTTTCATTTTGAACATACCCAACGGTTGGATCGTCCAAAATCGTTTCGGATAAGATACTTCTTTTATACTGCAAAAATCGGCTCAAAATGGCCCGAAAAATGTCTAAATGAAGCCTTTTCCAACATTTTTTTACAATTCTGAGGACGTACCCTTATTTTATTTTTCCATTTTCTACGCATCCACGGTTTCGGATCGACCCAAAACATTCTATAAAAAAAGTGTCATTGGATGCGTTACTGATGCATCAAAATAACTCCTCATATATATATATATATATAACTAGTCTCCAATGAGCGCTTCCGTTTTTTATTTTTTTCATATTTGTGGACTCCAAACAATTGTTGGATTGCAAAACATCAAGGGACCAAATTAAAAGGAAGGGGTCGGAAAATAAACCTCACTACTATGTAATCTGGGTTCTTGATGTTTTGAAATCCAAGAGGTGTAGTGAGTTCACACACTTGAAAAAAAATAGAAGCCCTCAATGAAGATTAACTGTATATATATACATATACCAGCCCCCTTCTTATGAGGACTACCTTAAGTTAACTGATTTGCGGATCTTTCATTTTCACCCACTTTTCGATTGATTTGTGATGATTCGAACCGTTAGATGTGCTCAAAATTTATTTTTAAGGTCCCTGCAAGAAATCAACAAAAAAAAAATGATCGAAAAAGACTTAATTCAACCAGTTTTTTTTATAAAATCATTGGATAAATATTTATCAAATACTGATCGGATCAAGCATTTCCCGGTCATCCTTTTGGTTGAAATTTTCAGGGGTCATTAAAAATACACTTTGAGCACATTCAACGGTTCGGATCATCAGAAATCAATCTAAAAATGGCAGGATCGTAGGTTAACAAGTTTAGTTGGTCCTCATTTTAAGTTTAGTGCATATTACGGTGATTTGGGCCATTCCAAACGCAAGCAACAGCATGACACGCATGCTAAGAAGAGTTGGTAGATATGGAGTGGTTCCGTGTACCCCTTTGTTACCACTTTTTCAGCCACAATGATAATTATTGGTGGATTATTTCTCACTTCATTAAATATTGGCTCCATTACCACCAAAGATTTAATCATAATTTTCGTTATCCCAAATCCAATGGTTGTCATTAAGGGTAAAAATAAAAATTCTTTATCAACCAAAAAATACCCCGCAAGATATATAACCCCCTCACATGCCCCTCTCTCCCAAAAAATGCGATAGGTTGATTGTGCGTGGAATTTAAAACAGGATAAAAATTGTTTGTTTTAGAAAAGTTCGAAAATAACTGTGTTATGAACCATCGTATTAAAGTAATATTCTCTCTTTATATCAATGAAATATTTCTCATTTATATTTTAGGTTTGAGTATGTGCTTGTAAGTGATAAATTGATTGGTTGGAAGCCAACTTTGTTGGATTTTTTTGAATCAATTTGATGTGTTCTGTACTACTCTCCCACAATTATTGTAATTTTTTTCATTTATATCATTGAAATTTTTTTTACTGATAAAAAAAAAAATATTCCCCTTTTGAGTTTGAGATCGTCGATACCTCATGCTTTAGGCCATCTATTTTTACTTTAAGTCGTCGAGTTCGTGGTCATTCGCACCCCTTGATGTTTTAGGTCTCGAAGACTCGAACCCCAAGTCATCGGTACTCCTGCTTCAGGTCATGATCATCAAGTGCTCTACATCGTCGACTCCTTCGTGAAAGTTCCCCGAACGTGTTTTTTAACTCGATATTACTTATCAATGTGACAATGTCTTTTTAAATCTCTCCTGTCGGAGATGAAAATAAATTCCATCATATACATCGTAAATAATATCAACGTAACCCAATAATATTTGCGACAAGCAGCAGCCTTTTTCCCTGTGACATAGAAAAGGAAAACCAACACGTTGTTGTCATATACAGAAACCATGACGTCAGACAGTCGGCTGGTTTAAAATTCAAATCACCCCAATTATGTGTATGTTTGTAACTTTGTTTACTTTGTTTGTTTGTTTGCTTTGTGCTGTGGAAATAATGTTATATATTCCCACTCCAATTAACTCCGCTCTCTCACTCCCACGTATATTTCCAGCAGGCACGTACAGGCTTTTAAACAATACTGTTTGTTGCCCACGAGAAGTTGACTCTCTACTGCTCGGAGACATCTGCTTATTAGTAATTTTTTTTTTTTATTATTAAAGAAGAAAATTTTATTACTATAAAACATCTGTTCATCAGCATAACAACCTCCCAAAAAAAGAAACCACTATATATAGAAAAAGTTATATGAACATAAGTTATGATACTCATTAATTGACATTCATTGGATTTACATGGATGGATGATTGAGATTGAAAGTTGAAGAAAGTACGATTTAAGGAGTGGTGGACTCAATATGGGGTGGTGGTAGTGAGTAGATAGTGAGAGGAATGAATAGTACAATATCAAAACTTATGTATTAACTCATGTTCATATAATCTTCCCGATATATATAATATCACTTTTTAAAAGCTTGGTGACTATTTGGTTTATTTTGACATTCTAGTTTTTGATTTTTTATTTGAATTTTGAGTTTTCTATTTTCTATTTTCAATTTTGTAAAAATAGAAAACACATATGATTTACGATCTGAAAACAATTTACCATTTTCTGTTTTGGTTTACAATCATTTCTTGTTTTTCATGTTGTTGAATTATCATGCAAAACATGGAAAATAAGACGGTGTTTGGTTTGAGTTGTTTTCTATGTTTTCTGTTTTGCAAAAAATAGAAAATGTGTCTGCTTTGAATTTTCTGTTTTTTATTTTTTTCAAAACAGAAAATAATTTTTAATTCAAAATCTTCAAAATGCAGAAAAAAAAGTTTTCTGTGTTTTTTTGTAAAAATTCTCAAAACACCTAAAATACGGAAAAATTTAAGGCCTAATAAATTATAAATTATAAACCAAAAACGTTTTCTGTTTTCTATTTTTACTGAAAACAAAAAACTCAAAACAAAAAATAGACAAATCAAACAACACCTACATCTTTTTAACAATTCTCATACTTTGAATAGGATTGTTTTCAAAAAAATAGAAAATAAAATATAGCAAATGCGTTTTCCGATTTTGAAAGATAAAAGACAAAAAATGGGTTAAAATAGGATAACTAAAAAAGGTCCATGTAAAGGGGCAGATCTACACATTGGATTGGGGAGCAATTGTCCCCCATTCCACCAAAACAAAAGAATGTTACTATTAATATTAATTATAAAAAAAATTAGTTACCAACAAGCATATGTTCTTTAATCCATCCTTTATCCTAGCATAATCGCCAATCATCAACTGAACAACATAGTACCAAAAACTTGTACAGCCTCCAAACAATTCACAAGCATGGCCAAGGAGCCACCATGCAATGCGAAAGCTTAATGAACAAATCGACACCGATTCCAAAACTCATCTTGGCTGTCATTGAGATGAGTCTTGTCATCAGTGCCCATTTATTCATTAAGCTTTCGCATTGGTGACTCCTTGGCCATGCTTGTGAATCGCTTGGAGGTTGTACAAGTTTTTGGTACTATGTTGTTCAGTTGATTGACAGGGATATTTTGCTTCATGCTTCTTCTGCAGTTTTGGTTAACATTGAGCTAAATCATGGAATTCTAGCTTTGAGGCTGCAACGGCTGCTAGCATGGAGCTCAAATAGGTTTCGTTTTCGTTTGGCTAGGCAATCTTTGATTGATGCTAGGCAATCTTTGATTGATGCATTTTGTCTGGATTTGTGCACGCAGATGATTAGAAAATCCGGTAGGAGTCCAACTTAGTTGAGTTATTTCGGATTATTTTGATGCGATTGCACTGTTCATCCTTTGTTGATGTAATTTTTTCATTGATATCAATAAAGTTCTTTTTTACTGATAAAAAAAAAAATCATAGCATAATCGCCTCATTGAAAAAATTATTGTAGTCATCCCTATTGTAAAAATCCTAGATCTACCCCTACATGTACTCTATGTTGCATGCACACGAGCAGTATTATAAATAATAGTATAAGAAATCGCTTATTCTTAAGTATAACTTAAATTAAACAATGAGAATATATATGACAACTGTTGTAAAGTTGGAATAGAATTGATGTTGTTGTTTCCGATTCTGATGAGGTAATTAAAAAAAAAAACAGGAAAAGATGATTGTCATATATGCAGCAAATTAAAAGCTGAAAGACAAGCTATTATGACCGGTCTCCACTGGGCTACTGAACTGAAACGCTATATGTATGCAACGTCACCACTGCGGATAACATAAATAACGGAAACCGATAAATAATCCCAAGATCAATAATTTAGGGCAAAACAGGAATTGAATCGAATAATGATAGCTAGGGATCAATTCACTAATCAAAAAAGTCAATACAAAAGAATATCCAACAATCGTTCGCTACAATAACAAATGACCGAACCTATGACAGGATCGGCCAAAACCTAGCGACACAAAGGTAAGAAATCCAAAACTGAAGAAGAGATCCACAAACCGGAGTCGACAGAATCACCCCGAACAGTCTCTGATCTCAGTCAAGAACAATCCCCGCGTCTCTGGAAACTCAAAATCACCCTCTCTGCACTTCTCTAGGTCTCTCGAATGCTCTAAATAAATATCGGCCAAAAACGGAGTCCAAAGCAATTAAAAGCAAAAAACAGCCGTGTGAATTAAAACCCCGACACGGGCGTGTCAGGCTGAACACGCCCGTGTTCGGCCCATAATTCCCGTAGAAAAGAGCACGGCCGCACACGGACAAATTCAAGAACACGGCCAGGCCGTGTGGGCAAACACTCCCGTGCTACGGACACACCCACGGCCCTTGGGCGTGTTCTCCCCAGCAGAACACCAAACAAGTGCAAACGATTCCCCGATCATCCAAATTCAACCACGGGTCTTCGGCAAGCTTCCACAAGCCATAAAAACACACTAAAATAGAGCACAAAAGGAATGAAAGTCGTCCATACCTCATAATTCTCCACCTCGACAACATTCCGACCAAACCGAGCATAACAAACACCAAAACTGAAAATGGCACAAAACAGAGAATACCAACCAAAACCAGAAACAACAACAGCAGCATCCAACAAACCAATGGCCAAACGACCACAAACGAGCCAATGCTCACAAACGCTCCCACGAAGCCAAATCAAACAAGACATGGGCGAACGCCCACCAAACCAACACAACGAGTAAAAACAGATCTCATCAAGCTCTTTGTGAACATATCAGCAGAATTATCCTTCGTCCCAACCTTCGCCACCTCAATATCCCCGACACGAACACGGGCGCGCAGAAAGAAGAAGCGCACATCAATATGCTTCGTCCTCTCGTGAGAGCGCTCATCCTTTGCTAAATAGATGGCGCTTTGGTTGTCGCAGAAAACAACCTTCCTCTCCTGAGGAACACCTAACTCAATGAGAAACCGATGCAACCAACATGCTTCCTTGATCGCTTCACCCAATGCTATCAACTCTGCTTCCGCTGTAGACAAAGCAACAACGGGCTGCAAATGCGCCTTCCAACTAACAGCAGAACCACAAAGCACAAACACATAACCGGAAATAGAACGGCGCAAATCTAAATCACCAACAAAGTCAGAATCTGAATACCCTGCAACCTGACCCGAGCTATCAACACCCTGATTAAACAAAAGACTAAAAGTATAAGTGCCACGAAGATACCTGAGGATCCACTTCACGGCTGCCCAATGCACCTTCCCAGGATTAGCCATGAACCAACTAACCACGCTCACCGCATGAGCCAAGTCAGGACGCGTATACACCATCGCGTACATCAAGCTCCCAATTGCACTAGAATAAGTTACCCGAGCCATGTAAGTTGCCTTCTCAGAACCAACTGCAGGACAACTAGAAGAAGAAAGCCAAAAGTGAGAAGCCAAAGGAGTAGAAATCGGCTTCACATCCGACATCCCAAACCGAGCCAAAACCTTCTCCACATACTTCCGCTGTGAAACGGAAAGTCGCTCAGAACTGCGGTCATGAGTAATCTCCATACCCAGCAGCTTCTTAACTTCTCCCAAATCTTTCATGTCAAACTCACGGCTCAACATCTCCTTAACTGACAAAACATCCTCAACATTTTTCGTAGCAATCAAAATATCATCAATATAAAGCAGCATAAAAATATGAGAACCATCACCAATATCTCGCAAATAAACACATGCATCTAACTCACTCCTACGAAAACCACAAGAAGTCACATAAGAGTCAAACCTCATATACCACTGGCGGGGAGACTGCTTCAACCCATTTAAAGACTTCCTAAGCAGACAAACAAGATCCTTCTTGCCAGGAACAATAAAACCCTCTGGTTTCCTCATATAAATTTCCTCTTCAAGGTCCCCATGAAGAAAAGCCGTCTTCACATCTATTTGCTGAAGCTTTAAATCCTGCAGCGCCACAATAGAAAGAAGAACACGAATAGAAGAGTGTTTTACCACAGGTGAAAAAATGTCATGATAATCAACACCCTCCTTCTGACTGAACCCCGGTGCCACCAGGCGAGCCTTGAACTTAAGAACGCTCAAACCCGGACCAGCTTCCTTCACCTTGAACACCCATTTACAACCAACTAGCTTTCTCCCTTTGGGAGGTTCAACTAAATACCTTGTACCATTCTTGGCCAAAGATTCCATCTCCTCCTCCATAGCACAAACCAAGCTGGCAGCATCAGAACTAGAAACAACATTACGATAGAAGTCAGGCTCCTCATACCCAATCTCTTCTGCCACCGCTAGAGCAAAGGCTATATTAGCCCAAGAACCGAAACGCTCCGGAGGATGAATGGTATGCCGGGAACGCCCCTGCACAATACTATCAACAACAATATTAGGCTCTCCAGCCTGAGCCTGCGAACTACCACCAACCTCATGAACTGAAGCCAGCGGCTGAATCTCATCAATGTGCTCCACAACTGCAACCTGCTAATCCCCAATTGTGACTGAATCTGACCGATCATCTGCAGAGGCAACTGACTGACCAGGCTGAATTGACTCATCAGTGGAAACGGTTGGAACCACCACCACCTGAAACTGAACTCTCTGCGGCAACTGAACTCTCTCAACAACATCAGCTATCTCATCCACTCCACCTGAAGTGGGAACATCATCAATAATAGACTGCGCCCGTGAAGCCGTGATCGTCTCATCAAACGTCACATCGCGGCTAACAATCACCTTCGGATACTGATATGTCAATTATTTTCGGACATATCTATCATTAGTTCCTCTATTTAAGACTACTTTTTACTGCTTATATACCTTAGTTAGCATTTATCTGATACTTGGCTCTATTTAGGGCATATTTCACGTTTTGTCTAGTTTTACAGTGTTTTATCCGATTTTGTGTGCACTTGAGGATTGTGCGCCAGGCCAGCCTGAAACCAGTCGCTACTATCAGTTTGGGCATTTCTTGCCGCTGCTATGGGAGTTGCTGAATAAATGGTCGGCACTATCC
>JAOWBR010158293.1:0-12585 GCA_028571145.1 Dionaea muscipula
TACGTAAAACCGTAAATCACTATTCACGAAAGTACTATTCACCGAAAAACTGAAAATCTCTAAAATGATATAAATGACATAAATAAGCATAATTCAATATCAAAATGGATATAAAAGTGCGGGATGTAACATCTCTCACCCTAAGAAAAAATCTGAAGCTGGCGGCACGATACTATGGGCCTTACAAGGTCCTAGCTGCAGTAGAACCAATAGCTTACAAGCTTGAGTTACCCTCGTCCTTAGCCATACACCCTGTATTCCATGTATCCTTGCTCAAGTGGAAGATCGAGGAAGGCGCCGCCCCAGTTCTAGACCCACCTCTCATGAACAATGAAGGCTACTTGGTGGTCCGGCCCTCTTCAATACTTGATACCCTGATGATTTGAAGGCGAGGCAAAAAGGTAGAACCACGGCTCATTGAGTGGGAGAATCTATCAACAGAATTAGCAACTTTAGAGGATAAGACCTTTGTTACGAGACAGTTTTTTGACTTTTCAGCTTGAGGACAAGCTGAGTTTTAAGGGGGAGGGGATGTCATGGACCTCTTGTGGTGAAAAATCTATGGCGCCTAATCTGTGGCGCCAACCCCCTAAGGGGTGATTGCTTCGCGGCGTCAACCCTTCAGATTGGCCATGATTCTCCATCGCCCTCACAGACCATGATGTTTCCCATGATTTCTTGAACATATATACCAAGTTTAAGGGGCTGACGTGACTCCATGTGGAAGTTAGAGGATACCTGCGCCCTAGAAGAAGGAAACTACAGAGGCGACAGACGAAGATTCTGAGAAGATGGGGATTAATACAAGGCTCCTTGACACCATAATCATCTTCTTACCACCTAAGGAGAGCATCCGTGCATTACTTTTCACATTGGTACTCAATCCTAAAAGTTAAGCGGATCCTTCGCCATGACGTTCACCAGCTGATGCGCCACAACACAGCCAGCGCCTTCATCTCCTGCCATCATCATACTGAGGGTAACGTCGCCACTGGATGTAGTCGCCTTGATTACCATCGCCACACCCATCAGCTGACGTGGAAGAAGACAAATACAGTTACGACTGATTGGAAAGAGAATGACAATACCGTACTCACTGCCAGTAGAATATTCTTGATCCCCAGACACGTGTTAATTTAGGTATTAATGTAATTTCCTTTTATTACGTAAATTTAAAGCCTATATAAAGGCTGGGATTGTAATTGGCAGAGGCATGCAAGCAGAAATCAATTGAAGTTATCCTAGTTTCCTCTATAGTTATCTTCTTCCTTTAGCTTTCATAACAGTAGCTCAGTAGCTCAATAGTGTAGCCAGTATTCTTCTGTCGAGACTAGCTCCGGAACAATACTTCCACCTCCATTTTCCCCCTCGCCGTCGAGACCACTCCGGTTGAGTTCCCCTGTTTTCACCGTAATCGGATTCGTTGGCCATCGAGACTACTCTGGCCAATCGGGTGTATTACAATTTACCCTCAATAATTAAGTTTATTCAAAATTAATTAAGTATTGAGTCATCATAATAAGCCTAAAATCGATGTTTTCCTGACTAACATCCTAAATGATCGAAAAAACTCTCTAAATCCCCAAAATCCAAAACCCTCTAAACCCTTAAAACCCCAAAACCTAACCATCATAACGCTCTAAACTCTCCCAAACCTTCGTAACCCTCCAAACCCTGTGTAACCCTCCCAAACCCTCCAAACCCTAATCCTTACCATCTAAACTTTCTAAACCATCTATAACTCAAAACCATAACCCGCCTACCTTTCTAAAACCTCCATAACCATCCAACCGCTAAAACCTCAACACTCCTAACTCTTTGAACCTTTCAAACCCTCCCGAATCCTCCTAACTTTCATAACCCTCTCAACATTCCATAACCCTCCTAACAGTCTAAACCCATTCAACCCTTTAAACCCTCACTAACCCTTCTAAACCAACCATCTAACCCTCCATAACATAAAACCCTAACCCTCTAGGCATTTAAAAATTAATTTTTACTCAAAATGGTTATTTTCAATTACGTAAAAAAGCCATTTTTTCACCTCAACCGAAACTTCTAACACGTCAAATATATCGTATGAGAACTGTGAAAGTGGTAGAATCGAATAAACCTACTGTACTCTAATGATGACCTTCAAGTTCGCAAAAAGGGTCATTTTCACTAAAAATGGTCATTTTCAAGCTGAAAATTGGTTCTTGAGTATTTTCTTGTGATCTGAAACTTCTGCTAACAACATCAAATCATCCTTGAATCATGCGTACAAACAAATCAAAAACATGAAAACAGATTAAATCCTAAAATTCCTAAACAAACGCCGATGACAACAAATCAAACCTGCGTGTTAAACCAAGAATCGAGAAGCATCGTAAGGATCAAACGAAGACAGTCAATGAATTTAATCCCCCTAATCGAACGACACCCACACCAAACGGGAAAACGACTAAAAAAATCATACCTTTAATGTCGTAAGAATCGAATTTACGTCGAGGATTCAATCCGATCACATCTAACGTCCTCACCACTGCCCGATCATCACCATGAAATCAAAGAGAGGAGAAGAAACATCAAGATCTCCTCCCATGGCCGACCACAATCAAAAGAGGAGAGGAAAAAGAAATCGAAAACACTCATATGAGATTGGAAGAAGATGCGATCACCATTGTGCCGCCGATCAACAAATCACGACGCCGATCACCCTCTTCTCTTTACCCTATTGCGGGCGATCAAGAGGAGAGAAGAGAGGAAGGGAAACGTGAATGAGGGAAAGAGGGGAGGAGGAGAAACAGATGAAGGGAGAGAGAGAGAGAATCAAGGGATGTTTCCCAATTTAATTCCCTAACTCCTCTTTTAATTGAAGAGGGGGCAGGATGGCAATTTCCCATCCCAACTCAAGTTAAAAGGAGTAAAAAGGATTAAAATGTCGTTGCCGGATTTAGAACCCGTGACCTCCATAAAACAAAGCACTCCACTGCTTCCACTTGAATGGGCTAGGTGGAAGTCGTGAGAAAATAATAACTCGATTCATTTAAAAACCGAACGGGTCATTAAAGAATAACCCGATTCAATTAAAAAACGGAACGGGTTATTACATCCTTTCCCCTTAAAGGAATTTCGTCCCCGATATTTAAAGCCAAGGCCCGACCCAAAAGGTAGGTCTGTCACATCGTTCCCCCCTCAAAAGGGATTTTGCCCTTGAAATCAGCAAAACGAAAGGAAGAGAAATCATACCTGTAAACAAATGTGGGTACTTCTCGTGCATCTCACTCTCGCTCTCCCACGTGGCCTCATCAACCACGTGATTGCGTCACAAAATCTTCACCAATCGCACAGTCTTGTTCCGAAGAACCTTCTACTTGAAGTCCAGCACCTCAACGGGTTGCTCCTCATATGTCATGTCGCCATGCACGTGCGAAGGTGCAAAATCAATCACGTGGGAAGGATTGTGTACGTACTTCCTTACCATCGAAATATGGAAGACGTTATGCACATCAGCTAAACCGTGAGGCAAAGCCACACGATACGACACATCACCGGCCCGCTCAAGCACATCGAAGGGTCCTACGAATCGGAGACTCAGTTTCCCTTTCTTATTTAAACGAATGACACCCTTCCAAGAAGAAACCATCACAAGGACCTTATCACCAATCTGAAATTCTAGATCTCTATGGTGGTTGTCAGCATAGCTCTTATGTCTGCTTTGAGATGCTAACAATCTGTCACGAATGAATATAATCTTCAGACTGGCCTCTTCTACTAACTTTAGACACAAAGGCTATCTCTCACCAACTTCAAACCAATAGGTAGGTGATCTGCACCGCCTACCATACAGAGCCTCATAGGGTGCCATGACCAAACTGGTCTGGAAGCTGTTGTTGTAGGAGAACTCTACCCATGGCAACTGGTCATCCCAATTTCCCTTCCAATCCAGTGAACAAGCCCTCAGAAAATCCTCTAGAGTCTAAATCGTCCGCTATGACTGATCGTCGGTCTGCGGATGATCAGCCATGCCGAAACTCAGTGCGGCCCCAAAGGCTTACTAAAAACCTTCCGAAACTTAGAAACAAAACGGGGATCTCTGTCGGACACGATAGAAACTGGAGCATCATGTAGTCTCAGAATCTCCATCACATAGAGTCGTGCCAACCACTCTAAACTGAATGTCACCTGATCGGCAGAAAATGTGCTGACTTCGTAACCCGATCAACAATCACCCAAACTGCGTCATGATCATTCTGGGTAACTGGAAGCCCGATCACAAAATCTATGGTGATGTTCTTCCACTTTCACTCGGGAATGGGGAGAGGCTGGAGCTTGCCCGCAGGTCTCTGGTGCTCAACCTTCACCTGCTGGCAGGTCAAACACTGTGACACGAACTCTGTAATCTGTCTCTTCATGCCCCGCCACTAAAAATGCTCTCTCAAATCATGGTATATCTTGGTGGCACCTGGATGGATACTTAACCATGAGCAACATGCATTAGTCAAAAGCTCTCGCTTCACATCATCATCACTAGGGATGTAAATGCGCCCTCGAAATCTCAGAATCAGACCAGTCCCCAAACAAAGTAAGAATCATCTCCACCACTCAAACAGTCAATGATGGCCTTCAGCTCAACATCATCTCGCTATAGAGCTGGAAGCCTATCCCGCTGTGTCAATATCAACAAAAGCTGGCTGACCAACCCATCGACGTCATCCTGAAATGGCTGAATCCGAAGCCTCTGAAATGACTCAATCAGCTGAGGCTGAAGTGTCAAACATGCCAAACATCTAACTGCCTTCCTACTCAAGGCATCAGCCACCACATTAGCCTTCCCCGGATGGTATTGAATCGCCATATCGTAGTCTTACAGCAGCTCAAGCCATCTCCTCTGTCTCAAGTTGAGCTCCTTCTGTGTGATGATATACTTTAGGCTTTTATGATCCGTGAAGATTTCACATGTCTCACCATACAAGTAATGTCTTCAAAGCTTCAGAGCAAAAACGATGGCAGCTAGCTCTAGATCATGCGTTGGGTAATTCCTCTCATGTACCTTCAACTATCTAGAAGCATAGGCTATCACTCTACCGTGCTACATCAGAACACAGTCCAACCCCTGTAGTGAAGAATCACTATAGATCACAAATCCACCACCCTCAGTCGGCAGTGACAACACTAGTGTTGAAATCAATCTCCTCTTCAACTCCAAGAAGCTCTTCTCACACTTGTCAGTCCACACAAACTTGACGTCCTTCCTGGTGAGAGCGGTAAATGAAAGGGCTATAGTGGAGAAGCCCTCCACGAATCGTCTATAATATTCAGCCATCCCCAGGAAACTACGGACCTTTCGGACATTCATGGGATGGATCCACTTATCAACGGCTTCAATCTTCTTCTGCTCAACTAAACCTCTATCTTTGCTAATCACATGCCCCAGAAAGGCAACAGTGTCTAGCCAAAACACGCACTTCTTGAACTTGGCAAATAGTTGCTTCTCTCTCGGTGTCTGCAAAGCAATCCTCAAGTGCTCCACGTGCTCATCCTTACTCTTTAAGTAGATGAGAATGTCGTCAATCAAAACAACCACAAATCTGTCTAAATAGGGCTTAAACACCATATGCATCATATCCATGAATGCAGACAGGGCATCCGTGAGACCAAAGGGCATAACAAGGAACTTGAAATGACCATACCGGGTCCTAAAAGCTTTCTTTGTTATGTCCTCTTCTCTCACTTTCAGCTGGTGATACCCCGACCTTAGATCAATCTGAAAAAACACTCGTACTCCTTGCAACTGGTCAAATCGATCGTCAATCCTGGGCAAATGATATCTATTCTTCACAGTGACTTTGTTGATCTCCCTGTAGTCAATACACAGAAGCATCGACCCATCCTTCTTTTTAACAAATAGAACTGGTGCCCCCACAGAGACACATTGGGTCTGATGAAACCCTTCTCAAGCAGTTCTTGCAACTGAGTGTGCAGCTCCTTCAATTCAGCTGGTGCTATCCTGTAGGGTGCTTTTGAGATAGGCCTCATGTCAAGCACTAAATCAATCACAAATTCAACCTCCCTATCAGGTAGAACACCGGGAAGATCCTCCGAAAACACTTCAGGGAACTTATTCACAACTGGGATGTCTTCCAGTTTCTGCTCTGCTCTGTCAACTTCAACCACATTGGCTAAGAAGCCTACACATCCCTTCCTCATCATCTTGTGGGCCTGAAGACAGAACACCAAACATGAAGGAAACACCTTCTGTTGGTCCCTAAAAGGAGGCTCTATAAGTTCAAAGGGGGTGGGGTGAATGAACTTATAGGCTTTAAAACTTTTTCAACTATAAAAGAGTTGTGCGGCGGATAATTTATATAGCCCCTTTTATATTTAAGTTTTCAAAATAATTTAAATGTTTCTGTTTTAATGTTATGAATGTGTGTGTATGATATGCAATGTTGGAAAATAAATAACAAGCAATATATAGAGGTTCGAGGTGGTGTAATCCTCTACTCCTCTCTTCTCCATGTGATGTAGGAGGAATTCACTATTGTTTTTGTGACACCGATTATAATAGTGACAGCCAAGTTAATGACTGTAAACCCAATGCAACTCCTTCGACAATGTGTCTTTAATTGCTATCACAGTGTCTGCTCCTTCACAACTCTTAAGTTGCTTCAATAGCTTCAGTCCTTCACAAGCTTGAGTTCTTCAACTGCTTTGATCCTTCACAACGTTCCAGTTGCTTCACCAATCCTGCAGTTCCTTCGTGCTCAACTTGTTTCATTGATTCTTCAGTCCCTCGTGGATCACCACTTCACTGATCTCCAAGAATAAATATCTTGATTAACTGATGAGTAAATCACTTAGCAGTGATTCTTGAGCCCCTTCTAGATGAAATCTTTGAAGATTAGTGTAACACCCCAATCCGGGTGATACCGACGATAGCCCGTGGTGTGAGTCAAGGGCCATTGAAGCCTTTAAAAGTACTAAATAAAATAATAAAATAATTACCTGAAGGAGAAAGTTACCAAAATGATCATGTCTATAAAACATATCGTGAACACAAGTCCCACCTAGGGAAAAACAACCATCGGGCAACTTCATCCCGAGAAAACCAAAATCCAAAAAAGATGTCCCATCATAAAGTTATACTAAACAGAAGTATGCAGCGAAAAATAAACATGAAAGTCCTAGAGGCAACACCGCTCCTCCGCTGCATCAACTAGGGTCAGCTAAACGTTACCTGCAAAACAAGCAGGGATAATATCCATCAGCCATCGCTAGCTGGTGAGATGAAATATAGACGGAAAATAAATGAAATAAAAACACGCTAAAAGAAACTCATTTATAAGATGAAATCCTTTAAAGCCATGAAACCATCCACTCAAAATATGCATTCACTTTGAAAAACTGGAGGGCCGATGCATAAAACCATATAACAGAAATCCCAGAGATATAATCTCTATAAATCATAGGCATAAACGATAGTGGATGAAAACTGGATCTGCCATACAAAATCTTTCACGCTTGCCAAGATATCCTGTACTGCCTACTTGATAGCTACAGCCCGGTATAGCCACCGCGAGTATGTACCATGAAGAGGTAACCGTCCTGGTCCCTCCGTCGCGAACGGAAAGACCTCTGGACATTGTGACACCCAAAGGTGGCCTTGGTTTCTCTAGCAAGAGAAGTACTCCAAGGACTTGAAAACACATCTATATCTAGTCCAATAATTCCTCAAGGCTAATAGCCTGTAGGTCAGGTCATCGACCAAAAGCAACTTCCAGTATAGTTATGAAAAAGCCCATATAAGCTAAATGAAGCTACCAAGACCCCATGGTCTAAAAACCTGTATGATAAACCATGGACTATTCTAAACTAGAATGCTTAATATGAAAAAGTATCAATTGAATAGAAACAGGTGAAATCAAGAGATACTCCAAAACCCTCAAATACTATCAATCTGGTATAACAACTCACCTGATTGAGTATGAAATGTCAAAATACAGATAGACCAGCTCCTAACCGAGCGTCAACCGATCAGTAGGGTCACTAGTGAAAATGCTTAAAATGACATAAAAAGTCCTAAACCGGTAATTAATCCTTTAATCCTTCCAAGGGGTCTCAAAACCCTTAAACAAGTCTCAAATAACCTAAACCATAAGTATAAGTCATCTCCCAAGTTCCTAGGATTAAATCCCAAAAATTCGGTACTCAAGAAAATAATCTGTGAAATCTGTCACAGGGGCCGGCTAGCCGCCCCTGTCGGCCAGATATCTGGCCCTCAAATTCTGCCCACTGGATATTTGGTGGTCTTTGACCGGCTATGCGATCCCTGTTTCTGCATAAAATACAGAATCTGTCCAAGCTCGAATTCGATCCAAAACTCATCAAAACTCAACTTTCATGATCCAAACATGTTTTAAAACATTCATAGGACTTGTCCAAGTCATTACTACATGCTTTCAACATCAATCACTCAAAACCAATGGATGAAAAATCATGAATATCATGATATTCACTAAACTAGGTTTTCAAGCATGCTCAAATCCATATTACTATCCATACTCAACAAATAGAGGTTGCTACATATCAAAACACATATAGACAGCTTGTCTAGGTTCCTTTCATTCTCATACATCAAGCCAAACACAAACTCATGTGTTGAAAATCCATAAAACATTGAAAATGTTATGCTAAAGCCTTTAATCACACTTCCTCTTCTTTTATCATCAAAAGCATCAAAACAAAGGTTTAATCCTCACCTTAAAGAACCAGAGATGATGATGGAAATCTCCTTGCAGCAACCACAAGCTCACAACTCAAGATCACAAGCAAAGAAGATGGGAACCCTTAAGCTTTTCTCTTAGCTTTTCTTTCTTCCTGCTTTTCTTTCCTTCTTCTCGGCCTCCTCTTTCCCTTTCCTGTTCTGTTTCTTTTCCTTTCCTTTATCCCTACTTAGCTGAAAGGTTAAGGGGAGCTAGAAGGAGGTGATATAGAAAAGTTCATGTATCCCCTTCTAGCTAAACTAAGAAACTTCACAATTAGTTTTCTTCATCCACTTGCCTAGTCCAAGTCAACAAAAAAGGCTTGCATCAATCCTTTTTATTCTTGTCCTCAACATGCAGGCAGCCCAAGAATCAAGGGTTAACAACTTCTAACTCTTAACCTAACTAACCATGGTGAAACATTAACCTTAAACAAACTAATCCAAAGTCGTACCACATATCCTGAATTACATCCAACTACCCCAAATCATAAAAACATGGTATTCCACGATCTCTATTTTTCATCACGATTCCAATGGTATCAAATTTATATTTTTCCGAAGTCGTTTCCAAAAAATGACTATTTTACCTTTTTTATGGCAAAAAGTCAAAATCTCACCGAAACCGAAGTTTTGATCACAAATCACTTCCATGACCTTCGAAATGGAAAATTTCACCTCAAAAATCCCGGAAACACTTCCACTCATTAAAATACTAATATTAATATAATAATAAAATAATAACAAATAATAATAAAAATAATCAATTTATTTAAATCGAAGGCACGGGTATAACAATTAGAGTTTGGCTCAGAGTTGCTTGTTGTAGCTTGTAGGCTTGGATGCACGAAGAATTCTCAAAACTTCACGGAATTGTTGTTGTTTTTTTTTTCTTCTTCGTGTCTGGGTATATTTATATCCTCTCTTAAAAATTATACCCGTTGGAGAGCCGTTGAAGATTGATCTTCTTCTTCCTTTGATTCTTATGGAAACCCCGAAAAAGGTGGATCTGGTCTTGGTCTTCTTTCCTTTTTTGTGTATGCTTTCAAAAAGCTTCCTTGCACAACAAGAGTTTCCAAAATACTGACATTCCATTTTCAAAAAGCTAACTTGCCTTTTTGCATGGCTCAGTATCCCATGATCTTTGTCTTCTTTAAATGTCTTCAACGTCTCCAATGATTAATATTAAATTCAAATTATTTGAATTTAATATTTGTCCAATCTTCATTCTGTGCATTCTTCTTTTTCTAACACTTAGTATGCTGACGTGGCTTGATAAACCCTAGACTGATCTGTCTCAGCTTGCTTTGTCTTAATTGGTTCTGACAAGGCTGAATCTGACAAACCTGTGTCTATCTTGACTGCTTACACCTCAACAACCTTTGTGCTTTGTATCCTCAATTGCTACAGTGCTTTGTATCCTCAACTGCTACAGTGCTTATCAGTCTCGACTACCTTAAAACTTTTCAGTCTCGACTGCCTCTAGACTTTGTAACCTCAACTGCTTCTAGCTCTTTGCAACCTCGACTGCCTTTAGAATATTCAGCCTCGACTGCCTCTGTGCGTTATTAGCCTCGACTGTCTTTGTGCCTTTTAGCCTCGACTGCCTCTGCATCCTTTCCAGCCTCGACTGCCTCTGTGTCCTTTCCAACCTCGACTGCCTCTATGCATTATCAGCCTCGATTGCCTTTGTGCATTATCAGTCTCGACTGCCTCTGTGCATTATCAGTATTGACTACCTCTGTGCATTATCAGCCTCGACTTGTCCAAACATGAAACTGACACTAAGTTGTGTCTAAAAGACGGTACAACAAAAGTGTTTTCCAAAACCAAATTAAAATCAGTTCCTAAAGTTATTACAAAATCTCTAATAGCTACAACCTCCGTCTTGTTGTCATTTCCCGTATAGATGTATCTTTCACCATCACTTGGCAACTGGCTCCTTAGGCAACCCTGCATAGTGATACTGATGTGAGTAGTGACACCTGTATCTATCCACTAAGTATCAATAGGTACTGAACCTAGATTAACTTCTGAACTAACAAAATTGAGAAGTATACCTTGCTTTGCACGCCAGACGGCGTATTTGGGGCAATCCTTCTTCATATGGCCTGTCTTTCTGCAGAAGAAACAGGTAGAAACTGGATCCTGTTTCTTTTGCACCTTCTGCCTTGAAGCCCCAACCGCAGGTTCTTTTCCTTTATAGGTCCTCTTTCTTGATTGGCTCACATCCTTAGAAGAAGATGCAAAATTTGCACTCTCAACTTTATCAGACCGAAGTCTGTCTTCCTCTTGAACACAATGAGCTTTTAACTTATTAAGAGACCATTTCACTTTTTGAGTGTTATACCTTATCTTGAATGTGTTAAACTGAGGAGGAAGAGAATTCAAGATCATGTACACGAGTATGTCATCATACAACTCTAACTTTTGTGCACATAACCTTGTCACCACATTGGACATTTCCATGATATACTCACGCATACTGCCCTTGCCTTTATACCGCATTGAGGTGAGTTTATTTGAGAGAGTGCTAGCCTCGACCTTTTCACTAGCAGTGAATAAGTCTGCAATCTACTTGAGGAACTCTTTAGCATTCTTTTATTCAGTTATAGAGCCCCTTATGGTGTCTGGAATAGCACTTTGCATGATCATTAGACTCATGCGATTTGACATGTCCCATTTTTCATAATTTTCAGCATCCGCAGCGAGACAGTCAATCCTGAGCGCAAGGTCTAGATCCATGCACACTAACATGATCATGATGTGTTGCTTCTATTTGGCAAAATTTGTGCCATTAAGTACTGGGATGTTATTCAGACTGGAAGATATATTTGAAACTAAAAAACAAACAAGAGAATATACATGCTCATGAATAAATGTAAAACATGCATATGAATCTAAATAAATACAAACATATGCATACAAGTGGGCTCTTTATAAAGATATCGATAACAACATTGTTATTCCTTCCTTTCGGCTGAAACAACAACTTATAAATGGTACTCTTTTATTAACTGTATTAGGAATTTAACACCAGACTGGCCATGCAATACTCCTTCCTTTAGGCCAAAGCATTACACGCATAGTATATCAAACATGTTAAATTTCTATTTTTATAGTTCTAAGAATTAGACAACCTAACTGGCCATGCAATACCCCTTCCTTTGGGCCGAGGTACCGCACGTATAGTTATATCTTTATGTCATAATTCATTATAACTATCCGTACCTACGTTTATGTCAAACAGCCTTCCTTTGGGCCAACTATTTATTAACACAAACATAGCATGCTTATTTGTTCCAAAATAATAAATTTTACTTAAAAGAGGTCACTTTGATGACATGCTAATTCAATCTAGTTAAATTGAAACAAACAAGCATATATCTATATGTCGAACATACGCTTCGACGAATGCACGCGACGCAAACGGGTCATGGGGGTCGAGGGGGCAACGCCCCTGACTGAGGTATACGGGGGCAGCGCCTCGTAACAAAAATTGAAAAAAAACAGATGGCTGCATAAGCCCCCAAGCAAGAAGATTGAACATGGTTTGAGTCTGCTTCTAACACGGATGACCCATGAGACCGTGTGAAGAAGGACGACCGTGTTGGACGAACACGGCCCAACGAGGGTGTGATGTGCCTCAGGGCACAACCTGAAAGTAGTCTTAGAGGGGGGGTGAATAAGACTAAGCGGAAATTATGAAACTTAATCACCACAATTTCACAAAGTCGGTTTCTATTAAGAACAATATCCTATTTGAATTCAAAGGATGGATGCAATCAATCAAGCAATAAGGGAAAGGAGAGAACACACGATATATAGAGGTTCACCCA
>JAOWBR010158304.1:0-12585 GCA_028571145.1 Dionaea muscipula
TTTATTTTCTCTATAGCATGATCTTGATTCTATTCTAACCCCGTGTACACCCCCGGTAAATGCTGTTTCAGGTAGTTGAGCTGCTAGGAGGATGCGGCAGGGAGACGGCGCGCCTCTTAGGATTATTTACCAATGTAGACACTGTAGTACTTTTGTTACTGCACTTTGAGACTTAGCATGATTTATATTTGAGATTGAGCCACATGCTTGAGATGATTTATTTATCTTCCGCACTCTGATGATTTAGTATCTCTATTTATGTTGAGATTTCACCCGTATGCATGTGGTTAGACCATTGGTCCTTTTGGAGACCCAGTTTAGACTTAATTCATGAATATTAATGATTAGACCTTTGGTTCGTATGGTTGGGTTTAGGCTTGAGCGGTCCGTGTATGGGTCCACGGGGCGTACGCCGGTCCACCCGGGGTGGGGTGTGACATGGAAGGTATAAAAAGGAAGTTGGCTCCTAAAGCAAAGACCAACAAGGGGTCTTCTAGTAAGTACCTGAGTCGCAAGGTGATCAAGGGTAAATTCCTATCCTTACCTGCTTTAAATCAGCAAGGTTTTCAATCTTTCTTGGTGAAAATTGAAACACAAGGGTGAACTGCACTCTTTTCGGAAATGGAGAAGTATCACAAAGAGGAATTTCTTGATTTCTATGAGAATTGTTTCATAGTGGATGGAGTATTGAAGAGTAAGGTGAAGGGGAAGAACATTAAGTTTGGCTTTCTTGAGCTAGGAGAAATTTTAGGTATACCCTCACCCATTAGTGGATTTGATGAATATGTTAAGGGTGGATGGCCAAAATTACCATAAGGAATGTCCTTGGAAATCACTCAAACAGTTGCTGGGAATCCTACTCTATCTAAGGCTAGAATGGTCAAGAAGGGATACATGTCAAGAGACTTTAAAGAACTCTTTGTGATGGTGTAGAGGAACATCGTGCCACGAAAGGAAGGGAGGGATGAGACAAGCTATCTTGACTTAGTCCTCATGTACTATCTGCATAGAAAGCAGCCCATTCACCTACCATCCTTAGTCATCCAGCATATTAAGAGAGTCATTGAGGAAGAAAAGGGAGTATATTCTTTGCCTTATGGATTTCTGTTAACAAAGGTCTTCAAGCACTTCGGGGTAAAACTAGGCGCAGGAACTTCACCTAAGGAGAGTGACTTGATTGATCTTCAGAGGTACAAAGATGATGAAACCACAGTCGCACAGGGAACAACAGTGGGAACAACTCAGACTGCACGATTGATCAGGCAAATTGGAAGGCTCAATCATGCCTTAAATGCTGAAAGAAGGGTTGCAACTGTAGAAAGGAGGCTGATGGCATACAGGTTTAGGGAGCTTGCAAAGGTTCATGACACCATGTTTGATAACTTTGAAGCTCTAGGACAAGGTTATGATGAACTTGCAAAGAGGTTTATGGCACTGAGGGATGTAGTGGCAGATCTCACTAAGAAGTTGGACACCCTTGCAAAGTAGACAAAGGAACCGAAGACTGCCACATCTTCAGCTAGTTCATCCTCACCATCCAGCAAATCTTCCAGGCAGTAGCCTCTCCTGATCTACCTTCATCATCATCTCAAACAACCTATCTTTCCCCACTCTATCATTGGATGCTTTTCATAACTATCTTTTGCTACTACCTTCTTTAAATTTGCAATTACTATCATTGTGAAAACTTTTTGCTAATGCTCTATCTATGCTACGCTTTTGTTAACTATGATTTTTGGATGGCACATATCCAAAAATTTAGCATTGGATTCTTAAATGCACTATCTTTTGCAGGTACTTAACCCTTGGAGGTACTGACCAATTTAAGTGTCTGTATTTTTACATTGCTTCTATTATTGATGATGCCAAAAGGGGGAAGTGATGTTAATGAGTTTGCTTGAATTTTTTGTTTGGTTTCCTAGGGAAAGATAAAAAAATTTTCGTTTCCTAACCATTGCTAACAAGGTTAAAGTTTAGTTTGTTATGCTCTTTGTTTGCAGGATTGCTAAGATCTAAAAGGACTTGGAATGACTCTGTCTTTTATTTGTGAATCTCAATTTAATGCCTGTCTATTGTTTTTAGACATGTTCTGTCCCATACCTTTGGACCACTTGAAAAATGCCTTGCATGAAAAATGTCTAGTGCTTATGCTTGTTCATATCGGGGAAGTGATATTACGTATCGAGTTCATGCTAGTATTCATGAGAAATCTGAAATTATCTGCATGATGCTCAACTTTATAAATGACCCATATGCATATTTTAGTACAACACATTTAAACATGTTGTTTGGCATCATCAAGGGGGAATTTGTTGACTTCATGATATGTGTGATGATTTACAAACAATATTTTCATGTGTATACTAGTGTGAATGAGCATATTGATTGGTTGTGATGACTAGTTGATGTGAATGAATCGCATGTTATGTTTGGTGTTTGAATCAGACAGAACATGGTAGGGAATAGCTACTGCTGTTTTGCTATATCTAGCAGGAAAGAACAAGGAAGGGAACACGACGTGAGGTTTTGAGTGATTCGATTATCACGGATTGATCCAGACACGATTATTGGGCAAAACCATTTTCTCTATTAATCTTTTATTTTGGCTAAGTGGATTATTTTATCATGGATAAATTAACCTATTTTTAGGAAATTTATTCAAAAGAGTTTTCTCCACTTTATAGATTATTTTATTTGAGAAAATATTTAATTTTAATCTTATCCACTCATAACAAATTTGATGGTTTGTTTTTCCTTGGATTTAAATTGTTTTAAATCATAAAATAAGGGGACTAAACAACAGACACACTAAAATTGGCTCGGCTAAGGCTAAACAAATGGACAACCAATTCCATGAAAATAGGAAAGGATATTTATCCTCTTCAAAAGCTGAAAACAATTCAGGAAAAGAAAATTCTGTTGAATGTGGGATTGTTGCTGAAGCCGTGGTATGACTTGCGCCAAAATCCAGTCCACGATGATCATCAGTTGGCGGGTAGAGATCCACATTTCCTCCAGGTATATATATACATCCAAATGGTGGAAAATTCAAGTGCGCCTCCAAGAAAGAAAGAAAAATCCAGGTGTGAGCATTGTTCATCGATCCATTCTGAGTGTGAGGATTTTTTTGAGATCATTGAAAGGTTTAAAGAGAGGCCACAACTGATTGAAGATCACCATCGAAGAAGAAGGAAACTACCAGAATTGTGAGCTAGAGGTGGACGTTCCCATACACTTTCCGTCTGATTCACTACAAAAAAAAAAAAAAAAAAAAACTAGTATTAACGACAAATATTTAACGACAACATATGTATTTCACGTAGAAAATAAAATATGAACGACAAATTATATAAAAGTGTCTTTATTAAATAAATTTTAACGACAGCTGATAGAGTCTATCGTGAATATTACTTAAATTTTATCATTAAAAATAATGTTACCCACCCTAAAGGAAAAATTGGCACACATATATATATATATATAGGGGAAGGATCCATGGACACACTTTTTGACACATATTTTGACACACTTTTTTTACATTTTTTTATGAAATGTTTAGAGACGATCCGAAACGGTGGATGCATTTAAAATATATTTTTAAGGGTGGATGTGAGAAATCGTCGAAAAAAAATATCAGGAAGGGCTCCATCCAAATGTTTTTCGGTACGATTTGAGCCGATTTCATTATATGCTACACAACTTTTTCGGGAATGATTTGAGACGATCCGAACCGTTAGATGTGTTCAAAATATGATTTTATGAGTGTACAAGAAACCATACTGGAACTCGAGGTGTTAATCCATTAACCCCAATAAGAAAAAACGCCGAAAAAATAAAAACACTATAGAAACCCGAATATATTTGGGTACAATCAACCCTACCGTAACCCGAGGGGTTAATGCAATCATTTTTAGGTCATTTTGAACACATCCAACGGATCGGATCGTCCAAAATCATTTTGGATCCGATAGTTCCTTTACAGTGCCAAAATCGGCCCAAATCAGCCCGGAAAACGTTCGGATGGAGCCCTTCCCGATATGTTTTTTCGACGATTTCTTTCAAACGCCCTTAAAAACATATTTTAAACGCATTCACCGTTCCGGATCGTCTCAAAACATTTCAGAAAAAAGGTGTGTCAAAAAGTGTGTCCACGGATCCGTCCCCTATATATATATATATATCGAGGAGCTTATTTGGACGCCTAAATAAACGCCTAACTGAACGCCTATTCATTTTAAAGTGATTTGAGACGATCCAAACAAGTAGATACGTGGAAAAAGACATTCTAAGACATTTCACGTTTCACGTTCGATGTCCAATAATGACGGGAAGAGTTCCATCCGGACGTTTTTCTGGCCGATTTTGGCGTTATAAAGGAAGTACCATATCCCAAATGATTTCGGCCAATCCGAACCGTTGGATGTGTTCAAAACGTCCTAAAAACGCATTGTATTAACCCTTCGGGTTACGGTAGGGTTGATTATTCCCAAATATACTCGAGTTTCAATAGGGTTTTTAGTTCTTCGGGTTTTCTTTTAGTTGGTTTTGATGTGTTAACACCTTGGGTTTCGGTAGGTTTTCTTGTACCTCTATAAAACACGTATTTTGAACATATCCAACGGTTCAGATCGGCCCAAAACGTTTCAAAAAAAATTATAGAACGGATTTTTAAATCGGTCTAAAACGTACTTTACGACGTCCAGGTGGAGCCCTTCTCATTATTATTGGATGTCGGACGTGAAACTTGAAATGTCTTAGAATGTCTTTTTCCACACATCTGCCGGTTCAGATCGTCTCAAATCACTTTAAAATGGACAGACGTTCAGTTAGGCGTTTATTTAGACATCCAAATAACATCCGCGTATATGTATCTATTATACAAAGAATGACATATTTTGAAATGTTTCCCTCAAAATATGTCACGACATTTTCGGCCGCAGGATGATAAAAAAAGGCGGGAAGAAATGTCAACCGTCGGATCAAAGAAAGGTGTAGTGGGTAATAAATAGGGTGTAAAAAATTAATGGGGTGGATAATAAAGTGGGGTGGAGTTAATAAAGTTGGGTGGGGTTGGTAATAAAGCGGATTGGTGGGAGGTGAGAATATTTTTATTATAATATTAATATTTTTACTAAAAGTGAATTTTTTAATAATTTATTTAATAAAAAATATATAATATTATAGTTAAATTTTTAAAATGTTGAGGTAATCCAAATAAGACTAATATTAATAAAATAATTTCGAATTTTACATATTATTTTATGATTTATAATTTTATTTTTTCGTTGATTTTTTTAAAAGAGTTGCTAACATATATTTTTTCGATGATTTTTATTTTGCGAGAGTGGAGTGCTTATCGTGCCGTAGGTATGGGTAACCGCTAATATATATATGTAGTACAAGACAAGATACCCTAAATGCCCTTATCTAAAATGCTCTATTCTAACATCAGTTATAACTATCTTCAGTTCTAACAACTGTTTATGCTTTTCATTTGCCAATTTATGTTCTGAAGATGACATAAGTTTGAAGTAACATTATGTTGGAATTGCGTTGTTAGGGATCAAAAGTGATGCTTGATGTAATTCTCCTTTACTTACTTTTTGGCATGAGCTCGTTTTTTCCTGCACTTGTATTATTGTGTTGATGGCTTCTTTCTTCAATTTTTCTTTGATTCTCCATTCATACAGTTTGGTTGTAGGCATATGTGATAACCAATCCACTTGGATTAGTTAGATGAAAGTCCAAAACTAATAAGTTACCCTGGAAAACAAGTGCTTTGTATTTTGATGTCAGAGAGTATGAAAATGCTCAAAAGGTTTGATTTTTAGGTGGCTAGGATTTACATTTTACAAATGGTGTGGATATTGATTTTTGGATCATCCGGATCTATGTGTGGTGCTGGAAGGGTATTTTGGGGTGCAATATTGATTAAGGTTTGCATCCACTTTTCATTGTGGTTGGAACTTAACCTCAAGAATTTTTTGAGCTCTTATTTGTGGTCTCAAAATGTAGGGTGACATCAATCTATCTGTGAACCATACCAGAATTTTGAGATGGATCCTGCTTCTAGGATAATTCTATTGTTTTTGTGGATTCTAACCTAACATATTAAGGATGCTGTTGTCTTCCCAAAATGAGCTATTCTAGAGATTGAAGGGTATAAAAAAAGAGAACATGCTATTTGGGATGAGCCTAGTATGCTTCAAGTATGAGTCAGCAGTGAAGTGTGGGTGTCTTCTAATGGTTCCACTAAGTCGTTCTCCTGTACATGAGCTTTTTAAGTGACTAGATCACCAGAGCTCAAAACCTTGAAGCAACACAAGAATTCAGCCTTTTGAAGCTTCCCTTGCTGTTATGAACTAAATCGACTGGTCAAGGAAAGACAGGAATGGCCAAGATGTACCATCAGGCATGCCATAATTTGTTTCCCACAAATTTTTGGAATTTAAAATACGGTAATGAAAATTAATGAACAAATAAAATCAATTATTTGTTATATTTTTTTTAATGTTGGACATCTCCGGAGATCTCTTGATTCTTTACTATAGCTTTATTTTAAGCAGGTTTGGTCTTTATTCAAGAGAACATTTGCTTTTCTGGAATCAAGTTTTTGGTTACTTGAGTGTGCGACACTTATCTGAAACTTGTTCTCTTCTCCTGCCTTTTCCTGAATGAAGCTGGATGGCGTTGAGCCTTATTTATGGCACAACCGTGTTAGTATGAGATAGTTTCCAATGCGTGTAAGATAAATATTTTGTTATACCTGCGCATAGTTATAAAAGGATTTAACTTCCAAGATATGGCTTTCTTGAAGATGGTCAATTATCAGAAGACAGAATCTTATTTGGGACGTACCAAGTATACTTCACATTCAAATTGGTTATGAAAATTGTGGTGTGTACTTTTTATTTTTTCTTTTTGGCAATTTAGTATTTAATTGGTTACAGGACCATGACCGAGCTGATCATAGTGCTTTTCATTAAAATATTTGCAACCATAAAAAGGGTTGGTATGTTTGTCTGATCAAATGCAAAACCATGTAGCTTTACAGGAGGGTGCTTGTTAGTTAGTGAAAGTTGTCGATAATGGGAAAACAAAATTGGACTTTTCTCTTGCACTTCTCCATGAAGGGTTTTTGAAGTGACTCTAAAGGAAAATCCCTAATTTCTCCCATTTTATTCCCCAAGTTTGTTGGGTTTCAATGCGTTCTTTTTTTTTTTTTTTTTCTTTTACATTCAAAAGTGTGATTGCAACTTTGGCTATAGATTTTACATGTTTGAAGGAGGAATGAGAGCCCACAAGTTCCATTTTAGCCTCGATGTACCTGGTCTTTGTCATGGAATATCTTGGTTCTGAGACCCTTAAACAACAGTGGAAAGGAGGATGATCATTTGTGGGAGAATGATGATGTTCGTTAATCTCTCGGGTATATAAATTACTTCTGCTATGGAGTGTGATTTTTAAACTGTGTACTGGGATCTCATTTGTCAAATTATAAATTGCAAATGCCATGTAGGGATGTGAAAGAGAAAGTCTAGAACTGTTGACGTGGTGGCTCATCTCGATCCTAAGAACCAACTTTATCGTATGTTATCGAGGAGAAAAGGCCGTGCGCAACACCTCAGCCTAATAGAGGTGTTAGGGAGGGGGAAGGCCGATCGGATACAGTTCTATGGTTTATGTAATTTATGATCGTTGTAATTCTTTGCATTCCTTTTGGTGAGTGTTTTCCTATATGTTTGCTGCAATTTCTCAATAGTTCTTGGAATAGTAGGAGTAAGTAGATATTCATGAATCTTTGAGCAAATTTTCATGGTTTGAGAGTCCAAGTTATGTGCTTTTTCAGTGTTTGCATTTGAAAATGGTATTAAGATTTCGTGCCTCAAATGCTCATATGATTTAAGAAGAAAACTACTATGTCATGGCATATTTAGAGCTATGTTAAGAAATGTAGCCCTGGAACTAAAACTTCACATAATAATGTTGAAGAACATGTGATTGAGCCTTACAAAGTGCATATTGCACAGATGCTTGTTGGTTTTAGTTGGTTTTATTTTGTAAATGTCATGTAATGTAAGGACATGTTGGCTGCAGATATCAGGTTAATGTTCTTCAGCTACTCGTCAATGCTTCTGGGCAAAATGTGAATAGGTCCAGGCACAGCAATGAGTCTCTGGATTGCCAGTTTTTAGAAATTCATTCACCTAATAGTTTGGACCTTTGTCAAAATACAGAATATGCATCACAAGCGGCCCTTTGGGGAATCGAGGTTGGTGTTCAGTATTTTTGTCTGGTCATCGCATTACATTGCAACTGTTGTGATATCTGGATGTTATGATTCAATCACTTTCAGGGTCTGCCTGACCTAGGCGAAATCTATCCTCTTGGAGGTGCTGCCGACAGGCTTGGCTTAGTAGATTCTGACACAGGTGAATGTCTTCCTGCTGCTATGCTCCCTTTTTGTGGACGAACTTTGTTGGAAGGTCTCCTAAGAGATCTTCAGGTAAAGGTTTTTGCTTTATTTACCATTTTTTTCTTTTGATACTGGAACTACTATTCTTAGTCATAACAATATAACTTTCCCTTTAAGCTGATCTTTATGTATGACCTTTGTAATTGCAAGGCCAGGGAATTCTTGTACTTCAAATTATATGGCAAACAGAGCATCACGCCTGTTGCAATCATGACAAGTGCTGCAAATAACAATCACGAACGCATGAGCTCATTGTGTGAGAAACTTCAATGGTTTGGTCGAGGTCAATCAAACTTCCAGCTTTTTCAACAGGTGTATCTTGAATACTTCTATATATATGTTAACTTGCTACTTTCTCTTGACGACAAGAGCTCCATTGCTCATGGATACTCCATGGTGTAAATTTCCAGCCCCTTGTTCCAGTCATCAGTGCTGATGACGGGGAGTGGCTGGTTTCTGAACCACTGACTCCAGTCTGCAAGCCTGGTGGACATGGTGTGATATGGAAGCTTGCGCATGACAAAGGTATCTTCCAGTGGTTCCACAAACTTCGAAGAAAAGGTGCAACCATACGACAAGTGAGGTTAGCTATGGACCCTATCTTCATGATCTAGATTTCATTTATTTCCACCAGTCATTCTATTTCTCCCTTTTCTTTTATTTGATGTGAAGAATCCTAGAAGTTGGGTACTTGTTGACACTGGTCAGCTTGCAGTAATGTCGTTGCTGCCACAGATTTAACACTTTTGGCGCTGGCGGGAATTGGGTTACGCCACAAAAAGGTACATATAATCCATTCCTTGTGAGATTATTGCAAGATTAAATCAATTAGAAAGTTAGGATCTACAGTGTAGTCTTCATAGAAGTTTCTAGAGTTACAACTAACCTGATAGTTACTGTAGAATAGTATGATTGGAATGCTTGGCCTCTAAAGTGAGGCTTACCTATGTATTTATACATACCAATATAAATATAAAAAGTTCAATACAATATAGAGCATAGCATAGAACAAACCTAGGCCTAAGTCCGACGCTCAATACTAATTCTCAATACTCCCCCTCAAACTGGAGTATAGATATTAATCATACCCAACTTTTTACAAATATACTCAACCCGATTTTCAGAAAGTGGTTTAGTTAGGATGTCATCAACTGCTCGGACATGGCTCAATAAAATATCATCACTCTGCAACTTCTCCCTCATAAAGTGACAGTCAACCTTAACATGCTTCGTTCTTTCATCGAAAACAGGATTGGAAGCTATGTGGATAGCGAACTGATTGTTACACCATAGCTGAGCAGGTCTTGGGACAGAAAGCTCCAACTCATCGAGTAACTGATGAAGATAGATGACATTACTAGTCAAGTAAGCCAGAGCACGATACTCTAACTCGACAGTAGATCTAGCAACAACATACTGCTTCTTGCTTTTCCACGAAACTAGATTTCCACCAACAAAGACACAATAACCACTGGTGAACAATGACTGAGCCTGGTGAGACTAGTAATTCTAAGGGCATTATCGTGCCTACGGATTGGAAATCTGATCTCTCTTCTACTACTTCAGTTCGGTTGAATTTGAAGAATTTTAGTTATTGGTCACGTGCTATTGAGACCTACTTAGAAGGCTATAGGTTAGATTCTTATCTTACCGATGATCCTCCAGAAAAGACTGATGTTGATGACTATAAGTCTTGGAAACAGACTGATGCTCGTCTTCATATGCGCCTTTGGAATAGTATGGAGTCTGATATTGCTACTACCCTTATTCATCAGCCCACTGTGAAACTTTTATAGAGCCAGTTGCGTTAGTTGTATTCTGGAGTCGATAATTTACAGCGGACCTATGATCTTCATCAGTTATTTGCCACCATTCATTAGGGTACCTCTTTATTAGAGGATTGTTTACACACTCTGATCCACTCTATTCATAAAATGGTTGTGAACGCAAAGGCTCAAAAGACAATCAAAGGATTGTTTACACACTTTGATCCACTCTGTCATAATGGTTTTGACGAGTATGGATCGACTCCTACTAAAACACCCTCTACCACTCTGTTCACTTTTCTCTCACTAGTGTCTTGGCAAGTGTGTAGATTCGAGTATTCGTGTGGGAGTTCGATAAATGTAAGCACTGCAGCTTGATCACTATTTATAGACTTCCAAGGAGGTGGAATTGCGTCTACATTCATCCTTATCCTCTGAGAAGTTCGTGCATCAGTTCCACCAGAAGATCCCTTGAGAGTAGCCTTGAAAAGTGGAGGAAATCTTGGAGAACCCCAAAACTTGGACACAAACCTAGGATCCCTATCTGAAACAATGGAGATCGATGCTCCCTGCAACCTAATGATCTTCTCAATGTACAGGTGAGCCAACCGGTCCAAAGTGCATGTCATCCTGATGGCTAAGAAATGAACAGACTTCGTGAGTCTGTCCACGATTACCCAAACACCATCATGTCCCCTCCTCGTCACTGGCAATCCCGAAACAAAATCCATCGTGACATGCTCCCATTTCCACTCGGAAATCAGCAAGGGCTAAAATCTACTGGCAAGTCTCTGGTGCTTAATCTTGACCTGCTGGCAGGTCAAACATCTAGAAACAAACTCCGCTATACTCCTCTTCATCCCCGCCCACCAAAAATGCTCTCTCATGTCTCTAAACATCTTGGTACTGCCCAGATGGACACTAAACCAAGAACAATGTGTGTTGCCCCAGAATAGACCAAGAGGGGAGGGGTGAATTGGGATATTCAAGTTTCAACGGAAACTTAAATTCTCGTGCGAAATCAAGACAATCAGTCTATACATACATGTTTCGAAATAGATAGATACATCAAATCATGCGTTACGGAAGATATGTTTCAAAACAGAAACTGAAAGATAAGGGATAGAGATTGACACTACGATTTATACTGGTTCGGCCGAAGCGTACGTCCAGTCCCCGATGCCTTAGCCTCGAGCTTGAGTCCTTTAGTTTGAAAACAACTCTTGCCTTAACGGTGGCAAGAAAACCATACAAGTTTGAAGCTCACTCTCACGTCTTTACCTAACCCCTTAACGACCAACTAAGAACACAAACACAAGCCAAGCTGCTTACCACACAACCTAGTGCTCACACTCTCTTGTTTTGTTTTGGGTAACTGAGAGAATTTTTCTTAGCTTACAAACAATAACACTTTTCAAACGGTTAGGAGCTCGAAGTAATTCAACAACAACAAGGAGATGGAGAGCTTCTTTGCTTGAGAATAATATCGTGTGTGTGTGTGTAAATGAAGCAACAACAAGAATATATAAACACCTAGAGAGTCTTCAAGCTCAAAGGATCAGAATCCAGCAAACAGGTCAACAATGGCTATTGTCTAGCGGGTAATGCACATTTCAGAACAGTTTGATCGACTGTACAATTCTGATAATTCTTTCATCGATCAGTGTACTTTGCAGAGGATAATAGCCACAATGTTTCCATGATAAATGCAAGGTGTCACAATAACAGTAATAAAATGATCAAGAACCGAGATACAATATGGGCATGCAAATCATAAGATCAAATCAGTCATGTGATACAAGATACGATGAGTAAGATATGAACACGCATAAGAACATGAATCAAGTAGGCAGGATAAATTCAAATTCCAACAGATATATAAATCATGTGAGAGCAAGACAGATCATCCTAATAGAGGGACTCAAACGGTCATCGGTCAAGTGTTCTGGAACATGGAATCCAAACACATAAGTGATGTAGCCGTGAAATAGCTACATTACCTTACCTTTTACATGTGCTAAGTCCTGTATTTTATCTTGTTATGGTGCGATCTATGCCTCTTTTCTAGTATTTCTCAGGTTTTACATCATTTGGAGAAATCAAGGCAAGTTGACACCATCATTAGAGCAAAGGGTGGAAAAGCAACTTGAGTTGGGACATGGTGTCACACCCTACCTCGAGTGGACCGGCGCACGCCCCGTGAACCCAACCACGGACCGCACAAGCCTAAACCCTAACCCAACCATCGGTCCAGAAACATCAAGATTCAACAAACAATGCTATGGGTCTCCAAAACTGAACCAATGAACTAAACAACATGCGCAAGGGTGTCCAACATAAATC
>JAOWBR010158315.1:0-12585 GCA_028571145.1 Dionaea muscipula
GTGGTTCCAGCAGATGAGTTAGGTGATGAAGTTAGGTTAGGGATTTGATTAGATTAGTTTGTATTAGGTTAGTTTAAATAGGTTTAGTGATTTTGTCTTAATCTGGTGCGTTGATTTTCTTTTCATCAATGGCTGTGGCTGGCCCTCCAAATAGGGGGTTTAGTTGGGGGTACGTATAACCGTCCCGTATATATATACCTAATTAAAAAAGAGCTCCATTTGAACATTTTTTAGCCGATTTTTGCTCTATATTACACCTATCGGATCCGGAATGATCTAAGACAATCTGAACCTTTGGATATGTTAAAAATATATTTTTAAGTGTGTGCAATTAACCTCAGTGAAACCTAAGGGGTTAATGCATTAACCTCAAGAAGGAAAAAACACCGAAAAATAAAAATCCTATAAATACCCGAATATATTTAGATATAATAAACCTACCGAAACCCGAGGGGTTAATATAATTATTTTTCGGATAATTTGAATACATCTAACGGTTCGGATCGTCTTAAATCATTCTGGATCCGATAGTTGTAAAATAGTTCCAAAATCGGCCCAAATCACCGCAAAAACGTCCGGATGTAGCTCTTTCCGGTATTTTTGCTTCAACAACTTCACTTGTACACCTTTAAAAACACATTTTATATGCATCCCCCGTTTCGAATCGTTTTAAATCATTTCAGAAAAAAAACATTGTCATAACTGTTGTCATGATAGAGTATCCGTTGTTCTTCATAATCACTAGGGGTGTTCAAATGATCCGCCAACCCGATCCGACCCGCCAACCCGGTTGGACCCGACCATAAACGGGTCGGGTCGGGTGGACCCGATTATGATCGGGTCGGGTCGAAGGCACGTATAACCGTTAGTATATATTACAAAACACAATAAATTTTGATTTTATTCCTCTCTAAATTATCTTATATGGCTACAAGAACAATTCTCATTGGCTACCCTCTTTTTTCACTTTTTCACATCACATCACATTACATAATATTACACAATCCATAATTTTTTTTGTTTTTTTTTTTATATCTCACTATATAATTTATCAAATATAAAAATATTATAGGTAAAATTTATAATTTTTTATGAGAATAAAAAACGGATCTTATAATTTTTATTTTTTTATTAAAAAATGATATATAAAATATATGACATGACACTACAAATAATTTTTATGACATTAAATATAACTGTAAATAAAGAATGTTTGAAGCAATATTTTGGCAAAAATCAAGGAAGACAACCAAAAAAACCTTAAAAAGAGTCCGTTTTGCGTGTGGTTTCGTCAAACACGGAAAGGATTTCCTCTAGGGTTCATCTGAAATCTTCATCCTCTCCCTGCAAATTCAAATCCAATTCCCTTCCTTCCTCAGATATTTCGCAAGTTTTCCAGGATGATTCTCACTGTGAAGACCCTCAAAGGAAGCCATTTTGAGATTAGGGTTCAACCCTCCGACACAGTCAGTCTTCACCTCTCACCTCCCATCTCTAATCTTCTCTCTCTTAATTGCTTGTTCATTCCTGTGGATGTTTATTGCTTTGAGATTTGTGTGGCCATTTAGATTTTGCCCATTGTTGAATTTTCATTGAGTTTTAGGCACCTGTTGTGAATTCTGCATGGCAGTGCATACCTTTTTTTGATTGGTGTAATGTTGAGTCGCACTGCATATAATATTCTTTTTCTTTTTTAATTCATTTGCTCAATAATATGTTAGGGTTCTGTAAAATTCTACTGCCCTTCATATGCTGTATTCAAACCTCTTTGAGGTAGTGAGTTTGCAATGCATATATGATTACATTCTTTAGGAGGCAGATAGATCCTCCTTTAAGCAATTCCAGAATATGATCTCGTCTGGAGAACAATAATATCTCAAGGGATACTGGTTTGTATCCTATTTGTGCTACGTCGGATCAATTTTTCTATTCCTTGGATGTTGTAACGAGGATTGGCTGTTAGACCCTCTAATTCCTCAAGTTGGTCGATGATGAGGAGTGGATTGAGAAGTTTCAAATGGCCATGAAAAAGATGATTATTTATTGATGTCATCCAAAACAAAAAATAGAAAATGTTTTGTGCTGCCTCGCCAATACAAGACTGTTGGTTAAGTGGACAAGTTAGCGCTTACTTAATGGTGGTGATGTGCTCTCCTATGGTTGAATAGTTGTGATGCCCTATGTTCTTGGTTGGGTTTGAGTGTTGAGAAGCAATGAGGGAATAATATCTTCCACGTTAGGCTGGGTGATGCATTACTTGATGCATAGGGTTTCTCAGAGAGGATGGTGGATGTCGCTGATGATATGGCCGCTGTTGATTATCTCTTGGTTCATAACTAGAGTTTCTCTTAGTGTGGAACATTGTAAAGAAGATCAGGATGTGTTATCATCAAGAGATTCAAGGACGGAATGCTGCTTGTAGTGATCTTCTTCCATATGTTTTAATCAGGAATAAGTTTTTGCAGAGAGAAAATTCATTGATATGAAATTCACAAAGTTCTGGAGTATCATTAATATGTCTTTTATACTAGTGGCCCAAGAGGTCAACTCTACGAGGTTTGTTGATTCGGTCTAGCATCAGCATGCAAATGATGTAAACAGGGTTTTATAGTGGATAATGGAAAGGAGGCATATATGAGGTGGCTGTTTCACATTTTTGACAAGAGAAAGGTTAGGGATTAAGGTCCTTTTTACTGTGCAAATGGGGGCTATATTCACATTTCTGATACTCTATATTTTGCACGATTTCCTCAGGTTTACTATGGTTCTTTTCTGTTTACAATGCTGTTCTTGTTTGTGATGGACGTATTTTCTTGTTCTGTAGGTGAAATTTAATTCCTGATGGTGCTTATGTTTGGTTTTATTAGTTTGCTTCTTAGGAGGTATTAATTGCTGCAACTGCTAGTAGTGTGGATATGGTGGAAGTATTATCGTGGAGGAATTTGGTAGAAATTTGAGTTTGTGATGGTTTGGCTGTTTTGTGATGAGTCGCACCAAATATGGATTCCATTCTTTCTTTTTCCACAAATAGTTATTATGAGTGTTTTCCCCCTTATACACTCCCCAATGTTTACGATTTGTCAAATTCTGTAGTTTTCTTATACTTCATAGTGATGAGGGGAGAGTAAAAAGAAAATGGCAGATGCCCAATAAAGTACATGATGTTGGCTTTTCTACTGTTCCCTCCCTCTCCATATAACTTAGACAAATAGACATTTGAAGATGCTTCTGTTTTCATATCCAAGAAAAATAAGAAAGTGCCTACTCTCTATTGAACTAACTATAAATCTGTATAAGAATCCTTCTATTAGAATATCAAACACCACACATTAGCTACTTACTAATTGGATAAGAATCCTTGTCTTTTTTTTATCTTTCCAGCATGTGCTCAAACTATTTATTTTTGTAGATTTTTTTGCTTTGTTTTACAAACTTCTTATGCTACTGTTTTTTTATGGCATTTACAAACAAAATTGTGAAGTTGATGACTTTTGTTTTGGTCTTTTTCTAGCAACTAAGAATGAATGAAAATTGCTACTTTTTTTTTATAGAGTTGTCCTCAAAATTTATCTACGTTATCATTTATTCATTTATCGAGGAATTAAGCTTATGAGTTATATTATGAAGTTATGGGAAAAAATGATTGAGTGGAGGTTGCGTAAGTAAACTAAAGTGGCTGATAATCAATCTGGGTTTATGTCAGGACGCTCTACTATAAGTCATTCATATTATGCGTCGGATGATGGCGAAGTTTAGAGAGAAGAGGACAGATCTTCATTTAGTTTTCATTGATCTTGAGAATGCATATGATAGGGTGCCGCGAGAGGTGGTGTGGTGAGTGTTACAGAAGAAGGGAGTGTACAAAATATATTGATGTCATTAGGGATATGTACGCAGAGGCGACGACATGTGTTAGGACGACTGGAGGGCTCTCTCGCGACTTTCCAGTTACCGTTGGTGTGCATTAGGGGTTAGTATTGAGTCCATACTTGTCTGTAGCACTGTTAGACGAGCTTACGAGGGATGTGGGCGAGGATGCCCCTTAGTACATGCTTTACTAGAGGTGTAGAGAATAAGCTGAGAAGGTGGACGAAGTCTCTTCAAACTAGAGGGTTACAGATTAGTAGGAATAAGATGGGGTATATGTGGTGCGCATTTAAGAGAGAGGAGGGGGATGCTCCCTCAGTTATGGTGGATGGATGGAGTGTCCATAGGACTATCATGTTAAGTACTTAGGTTCGGTTATACAAGATGATGGTGAGATCGACGAGGACGCAACATATAGGATAAACGTAGGTTGGAAGAGATGGAGAGCAGCCTCAGGTGTCCTGTGTGATAGGTGAGCACCTTTGAAGTTGAAGGGTGGATTTTATCGAAGGGCGATTCGATCAGCTTTATTGTATGGGACAAAATGTTGGGATGCATATGTTGAGATGAGTGTGTGATGTTACCCGCAGAGAGAGATTGGGGAATAAGGAAATATGTTGACAAGTTGGGATGTCATCAGTGGTTGATTAGATGAGGAAAGGACGCCTACGCTGGGCATAACACATATAGAGGAGACCCGTGGGTGCCCCTGTCAAGCGGGTGAAGTCTTTGTTGTTAGAAGGTACGAGAAACCGAGGGCGTCCAAAGATAATTTGGGATTAAGTGATCCGTACGGATCTAACCATATTGCAGCTCATCATAGAGGATGCTATGCGTCGGTGAGCTTTATTGGTGTCGTACTCTATCATTCATTGTTTTTTACCGTTTTTTTATTTTGTGTGAGTTGCTTTTTGTCTCTATGACTTCTGCTACTGTGTGTTTTATGATATTGCTGTGTGTTATTTTTTCTTTTGTCCTACCCTAATGATAGGTTAGGACAGTGCGTGTTAGGTAGCCAACAGCCAACTTACTTTTTTTTTTATCGGATCTCATGTGCGCGTGTCTCACGGACACATGTGGCCGACCCCACTTTGTGGGAAAAGGTCATGATGATGATGATCATTTATTGATTTATAACTTCGTTAAGTTTCCCCTAACTTTCCCTATTTCTCATTCATTTTTGTTAGATTATCTAATGCTGATGACATTATCGATATTTTTTTCGATATGCCCTTGTGACCTCGATATGCAGATTGCTAATGATATAGAATAAGTTGCATAGACTTGCTTAATATGAGCAGTGCATTATTAAGTACCGGTATATAAAGCCACCAGGAAGATCTGGATGTGGTGATGGGGAACAATATGCATTAACTGTCATACATTGAAGAAAGAATGCTAGAGAAATTGAGGAGAGAGACGATTTTGCTGGCCAATTGTGTTGAATCTTGATGTCTGCTCTTTTATTTTCTATGTCGAGCCTTTGAGTTAATTCTCAGTCTAGAATTTGGTTTGGCAGTTTAGTTGTGTAAATTGTCTAATAGTAGCTGTTTGCTCGCTTAAGATTCATGCTAGTTTTGATTCGTTGAAGTGAGACTGAAGTTGGTCATTGTTAAGTTGACCGGTTACAATAATTCCTTGTTGGGTCTCGGCACCTCTGATGGGGTTGGCACTTGGCATGGCTTGTTTTGTCAGTTAACACCTCACTCCCAAATTCTGTTCTAGCTAATTCTAGGAAACTCAGAAACTATTTCAGATTGAACTTTCAAAGTATTGCAGTTCACTATTTGCTGCATGGACGTTGAGAAGTTTAGGTTAAACAGTTTCTTCTTTTCCGTGCTCGTGTTCTAGTCTATAAATAGCACATGTAATCATCGACCTTCTTTCTTCATGAGTTAAGTCCCTTGAGTTCTAGTTATTATTGAAGAATTTGTGTATGTCTAGCATAGATCCAAATGTCCTAGGTCATTGTTTGGCTGCCAAAATAAAAGAGTACTACATCCTTCCATTTTGATTCTACTCTTTTCGTTATTTGATATCTTGCATTATTATGATTTATGGCATTCATTTAAATGGGGCATAAGATATTGTTGCTTCTATCGTCTATTGCATCTTATTCATGTTCCGCTGCTCGTTAAGCTTGCAAGAATTTGCATTGAATTAGTTTTGTATTTGTTCTTTGCATGTTAACATAAGCAAGTCCTAATAATGAATCAATTATCATGGCAACCAAGCTGTATGAGTTTTATCAGTTAATCCTTCTCAAGCACTTTGTTAGATTGAGGGTTATATATGGTTTATTAGAATCCACATTCATTTTTTCTGAAGGTTATGGCAGTCAAGAAAAATATTGAAGATATGCAAGGTAAAGACAACTACCCTTGTGGTCAACAATTGTTGATTCATAATGGAAAGGTCTTGAAAGATGAAACAACATTGTTAGATAACAAGGTCACTGAAAATGGTTTCCTTGTTGTGATGCTCAGCAAGGTCAGCATACCTTTTATCTTCAAACTTTCATGGGTAGCTTTGATCTTGGTTTTATTGCTTGAGGTTAAAACTGCTTATTACTTCTCCTTTACTGAACTATGTCTTTTCTAAAGTTCACTTTAATGCTTGTCACGGTTTGAAGCAACTCATACTTTGATAACAACCCTATTAATTGCAATAGCGAGCTTGTTTCAGTCTGTCTTGTACAAGATGAGTAAAAACTGCAGATACTGATATATAGTGAGGAATGTGGCAAGTAGCTTACACCATAGATCCACAATTTGGCAATCTTTCAGACTTGGTGGCCCTTTAGTGACCAAAAAGTTTGCATTCAAGTAAATAGGAGATCCATTTACTACTTAGTGTTCCTGGATAAACCACAAAACAAGTGAGTGGGTTTAAAAACCTGAAACCATCATTACTGCCAAGGACGGGCCTCTACTACCATTAGCTATTTCAGGGGCCACTGGGCTCCATTATCTTTTCTCACATCTTGTTTGCTTTTGCTTGAGATTCCCCATCCATCGTCGACGTTTGAGAATACGAACTTTCTTTCTGATCTTATCTAAAATCTATGAGTTTTTCTTGGACAGCTATTTCTTTTGGTTTTGTCGTTTTGATTTTGTTCTCAATGCTTCCTTGTTCTTTACTTGGTATTTCCTTTCTTTACAGCATGTGTAATGGGTGCTTTTGTGGTCACTAAATATCTTTGTATGGCAGTATGGGTGAATGAGTTCTATGTCATTGTAAAAATTAAATTACTACCACATAGGGAATGATCTTATCTACAATCTATGAGCTTTTCTTGGACAGCTATTTCTTTTGGTTTTGTCGTTTTGATTTTGTTCTCAATGCTTCCTTGTTCTTTACTTGGTTTTTCCTTTCTTTACAGCATGTGTAATGGGTGCTTTTGTGGTCACTAAATATCTTTGTATGGGTGAATGAGTTCTATGTCATTGGAAAAATTAAATTACTACCACATAGGGAATGATATTCCTCGCATCTCGTATTTTTTATGATTTTCTCTGTGCAGAACAAAAGCTTAGGGTCAACCGGAACATCAGCTAGCCAGGTACTCTTAATATGCCCTTGTCGCTGTCAAATTGAATATAATCATGTTGTGTACTAAAACCAATTGGTTGAAATTTACTGGTCTATACTTCACGTCAGTCGGCATCGACTACTGCACCAGCTTCTAATCCTAGTGTGGTTCCTGCACCAGAGTCTCACACTCATGAGCCGTGAGTAGTACTTTGTCTGTACTGTACTTTTGTCCTTCTGGATTGAGCTTATGAGGTTCTTTTTGCTGCAGGGCATCAAAGAATACATCAGGCTCTAATGCAATATCCAAGTATGTGAGGGATGAGATACATTTAATTTGTTCAGTGAAGAAAATTTTATGAAAAAGATGATTTGAGCATAGATTCATTTAGAGAAAATCCATTAGATGCTTATAGTTTTTAAAGAAACTGGTAAATGAAGCAAAATGGTAATTTAATGGAAAGAACGAAGCAGTGGTAGAAATGTCCTATATTAATTGGTCAAAAATGAAGAAAACCAAAGTAACATTCCTTCCCTTGTTCTATAATGCATTCTTTTTCATTTTGTTCCGTTCGGTCTAAGATTGTTGTCTTACCAAATTGAGCATCAAAGAACTATCCTTTTGCTTTGCACTTAGAGAGAAATTTGATCTATTAGCTGAAGCTTCAAGAACTGCACTACGTCTTGGATATAATTCTTTGTACTTTCAAATGCTTTCTTTCATTTGAAGAATTGCCTGATTATTGGGTTATATCCCTGGTGTTCAACCATGCAGAAGACGAGAGAGAAAAAATCGGTGTGTAAGACAGTCAAAATGACTGAAAAAAGTAGTAGGTATGTTGTGGTTGATGTGGATGCCTTTAACCAGCTTTTCTGGTGAAACTAGGAACTGCTCTTAGTAGGATTCAATCGTTATTCCCATCACTGACATTTTATGCCACCGAGAATGTGGCAACCATTTGCTTTTGTATCCAGCTATTCATAAGTTAAGTTATTAGGGGACAAACTCCCCTCGTACCTGAGAATTCTGGTTAAGGGGTTGATTAGTTGATTGCAATAAACATTTTTTTCGGTAAGTTGATTGCAATAAACATTAAACACTTGATTACTACTGAGGAACACGTTAGGCTTGTTTAATTATCTACTTAGTGCTGAGGAGAAAAATTACTTTTAGCGACTGTTTCCATCCTTGACCTCTGGTTCCTCACTCTGATGTGCTGGCTTATGTAGGCGTGTTTGTTTTCCTTCATAATTTGTTGTTCACAAGGGTAGCTGTGTATAGGCTTTAACCTATGCAGGGATCGGAAATTACAAGTTTAACTGCTCCGGATTAACTTTAGGAATTATGTTTGCAGCATTTCCAGTGATACCTATGGTCAAGCTGCTTCCAATTTAGTGGCTGGCAATAGTCTTGAGCAGACCATTCAGCAAATTATGGATATGGGTGGTGGCAGTTGGGATAGGGAAACAGTTGTTCGTGCACTTCGGGCAGCTTACAACAATCCCGAAAGAGCTGTAGATTACTTGTATTCAGTATGTTCTTAATTCATTGATGCTTTAGCTCTTGCTTAGTTGTGAAGTTAGCTACTAACCATTCCTGGTTCAGGGAATTCCTCCAACAGCTGAAGTTGCCGAGCCAGCACCACAATATCCCACCAGTCAAGCTAGCAGAGGGTTGAACTCTGTGATTGAAACAGGCACTGGCCCTCCTGGGCCTGTTTCAGGGACACCTAATTCTTCTCCATTCAATATGTTTCCTCAGGTATTTAGTTGTTGCGTTATCTAGGCTTTTTCAGGCCTCTTATCTCATCTCCTGCTGCTGGTCTTCAGGAAAATCTTTCTGATGCTGCTGGAGATGGATTAGGGCCCCTTGAATTTCTCAGGAACAATGAACAGGTCTGGCTTCCTGTACTCACTTTGTTTCTGCTGGTTTTTTCCCTTTGTGAATCCTGAAGTCTTGTGTCGTATATTTCCAATGTAAACAATTATCCCATTGCTTGTATAAAAAAAAAACAGCCTTTTTCCCCCAGTCACGTGCACATTGTCTATTCTTTTCTGATTTCCATAATCATATCTTCAGTATCTGGCACTGGGGAGCTGGTTGCTACTGTTGGATATTCAATAATTTGTTGAAGGAATGATTGGTTATTTGATTTTGCTTTCCCATTCGTATTAGCCGGATAATGGGATCAGTTTTGTGGAACATAGAACCAGTTTTAGTTTCTGATTCTCAAATACGTTTATGGTGCCAAAGTTTTGCAAAAATGGTATTGACGGATTGGTGAACATGTGATCTAGAATTAGTGGGAAAAAACACTCGGGTTTCATCTGCAACTCACGCACATTCTAATGCCTGCCTAATGCTTGCGAGAGAATGTATTGGCTACATCATCCCGTGTGATAATCACGTTGTCAGAATCTTCGTACAGAGTTTACAGAGGGTCACAATTTTGAGGAGGAAAATATGAGCTATGCACTCTTGAACCTCAACTATCACCTCTCCAGTATGCACTATGCACCCCTGTAGATCTTTTCTTGTTGCATCTCAATATGAATTGTGTCCCTAAATAGTGTAGTTGACAATGTTTCTTCTTTTCTTTTCCTTCCGTGCAATTACATTTAGGAAATTCTAGACTGGATTGAAATAATGAACTATTGAAGTACCATATTCCACAATCAAATCAGTTTGGAGAAATCAATATATTTAATTTAAGGACCTAACCTGATTGCGTATTTGGTAATGCAAAAACTGAACCATTTCGTGAGTTTGTAATTCTTCTTCATTTTAAAAGGCTCCCAAGTTTCTTGTAGATATCTTTTTGTTTGAATAATATTCTTGAGGTTCTTAAACACTAATCATTCAATGGAAGCAACTCTCCATGAATACTTCTTGCTGAGCGTTCTAATCTTATAGTAATTCTTGCTCTTATTATGCAAGGTTATTATGAAACTGAAACTGCATAAGTTGAGGAATAATGAAAAGGAATAAATGATGCATCAGATGATTTGGTGATCTTTAGTAGCTTATCCTCCTGAATGTATGCGATAGAAGTAAATTGGATGTGAACTTTCATTTGGATTGGGCAGAGGTGAATTGTTCTGGTAACACGGTGATTTCAAAATGTCCGGTGGATTGGGCAGAAACTTTTTCTCTCTCCTAATCTTGACTTAGTCCTTGAAAAAATTGTGGCGGGAAGAAACCAACAGACTTGTGAACTAGAGTACTGATAGGAACTTGCATAATAGTGTGCATTGAGTGATTTCTAGGTCTATCAAGGGCAAAACTAATGAAGGTAGAGGTTGTGACCCTGATCTTTCAAAAGCCATAAAAACCTGCCAATTTGGTGGCTGGTAATCATTACTATGTATAGTTATTTATTCCTATAAATATCTCTGATGCTTGGACCCTTCATTTTCCCCACCTTACCTGTGTCTGACATGACACAACACAGACACGACATAAGATATGGGTCCTACATGGCATATTGATTTTGGATACTTCACATGAAAAAAATCTAAGGAAAGAACTATTGGAAATGGACAAAATCACAGTAATATATCCTGCAAGGTGCACAACTGCGACTGGTTTTCAAAAGCACAGATAATACTCCATCTTGTTGCTTATGTTCTGACCTATTTTTCTTTACTTGTATCAAGGCAACACACTTTGATACCAATAAATTATTGCAGATTTAGTTCATTTGTTGTGTCCTTGTATTCGTGTCCATTTAGGATAGGGTCTCATGTCCATAATTTAGTTGTGTTTAAACAAGAGAAAGACAGAGAGAAAAAGAAGAATGCTTTGTATATTCCGAGATACATAAAATATACAAGATACCATCCTTTTATAAGAGGAGGTAAGAAAAGAAAAAGATACAACAAAACTGATATGTTAACACTCAAGATATGATAACTGATATGATAAAGATATCAGGTATCATATCATACACTCAAGATATGTTAACACTCCCCCAATAAATAGAAGATGTCTTCCTAAATCAATCTAATATCTTCCTTATATCTTCTTAAATCAATCCAATATGTTTCTTATATTTTCCACTAACTCAGATTTCCCCACACTCCTCCCTCTCAAGCTGACGAATCAAGGTGCTCCATATAGAGATCCTCTATTCCCAGTTTGGTTATAACCCTATGAAAGTGTACTATTTTGTAGATGTATAGGGAGTGCAAATCAACAGACTAAGTTTCTCTTTCATAAGGTGTCGATTAATTTCAATATATTTTGTCTAGTGATGCTAAATAAGATTGTAAGCAATATTGATTGGCTGGCTTGTAGTCACAATATAGTTTCATAGGCCCCTCTCGTGGAATTTTCTATTCTTCTAAAATTATCGTCAATTAGAATAATTCACACTCCTTGTGCCATAGCCGTCGTGAACTATGGCTTTGCACTGACCGAGCCACTAACAAGTGACTAAGTTTTCTCCAAGAAGGTACAATAATTAGAACTAGACTGTCTATCTACTGAAGATCGTGCATAATCGGCATTTGTATATGCTTCAACAACCAGTCCCCCATTCCTTCTAAATAAAATTCCTTCCCTAGATTGGCTTTCATATAGTGAAGAATCCGATGAGCGGCCTGCAGATGAACTTCTTTAGGATTATGCATAAATTGACTTATTATACTTATAGCATATGCAATATCCAACTGTGTATGTGCAAGATGAATGAGTTTTTCATATAGTCTTTAGAACATCCCTTTGTCTACATTTGCATTCTCGTTGACTTCTCCAAGTTTATGATCGGGATCTATAAGTGTGGTAGATTTTTCTCAAAATATCAACATACTTTTGTTGAGAGAAAGATGCCTTGTTTACAATGTTCTATTTTAATTTCAAGAAAATACTTTAATCTCACCAAGTCTTTATCTCAAATTCTCTAACAAGGCAATTCTTCAATGCCGCCCCCTTTCATTCCTAGTAATGATTATATCATCCACAGACTAATAGAGCAGTAATTGTCTCCGAGGTTGTGTGTTTTGATAAACGTGTGGTTACCTTAACTTTTCTTGTAACCTGTACTAATCATCACCTTTGCAAACCTATCAAACCCTTGTAGACTATTTGGGACCGTCCAGTGCTTTTTTCTACCTACAAACTTTATTCCCCTTAATGCCTTCTCCAAAAGTCGATGGAATGTCAAAACCTGATGGAATGACCATATA
>JAOWBR010158326.1:0-21805 GCA_028571145.1 Dionaea muscipula
ATGACACTTTTGAGTTGGTAGAGCTGCCCAAGGGGCGAAAATCACTCAGGAACAAGTGGGTATACAGAATCAAGACGGAAGAACTTGATGGGAAGCCAAGGTACAAGGTTAGGCTTGTGGTGAAGGGTTTTTCACAGAAGAAAGGTGTTGATTTTGAAGAAATAGTCTCCCCAGTGGTCAAGATGTCTTTTATAAGGACAGTCGTGGGTCTTGCAGCCAGTTTGAATCTCGAGATAGAGCAGATGGATGTGAAGGCAACTTTTCTCAATGGTGAGCTTAAGGAGGAAATCTACATGGAATAGCCAGAAGGCTTTGTAGAAAAGGGGAAGGAACACCTGGTATGCAAGCTAAGAAAGAGTTTGTATGGACTCAAGCAAGCGCCAAGGCAGTGGTATAGAAAGTTTGAGGCGACGATGCAGGAGCAAGGCTACGCCAAGACAACTTCGATCACTGTGTGTTTGTGAAGAGATTTTCTTCAGATGATTTTATCATTCTCCTCTTGTATGTTGATGATATACTCATTGTAGGCAAGAACCTAGAAAGGATTCAAGAGTTAAAGGTAGGACTCGGTTCAGTCTTTGAGATAAAAGACATGGGGGCTGCTAGAAAAATCCTTGGGTTGGAAATCATCAGATGGAATGGGAAGCTGTATTTGACACAACAAAGATATATTGAGAAGATTTTGAAGAGATTTGGCTTAGATGGAGCTAAAGCAATGTCAACGCCATTGGCACCTCACTTTAAACTTCGCTATGATCAATCTCCAAGTACTGTGGATGAGGCTAGGGCGATGAAACTGTTTCTTATGCTTCAGTAGTGGGGAGTTTGATGTATTCAATGATTACCACGAGACCGGATATAACTCATGCAGTTGGAGTAGTGAGCCGATTCATGTACAATCCGGGTAAAGAACATTAGGAGGCAGTGAAGTGGATCTTCAGGTACTTGAGAGGTATATTAGACCTAGCTTTGTGCTATGGCGAGGAGTCTCCAGCGTTGACAGCTTTTACTGATGCGGATATGGCGGGAGATCTGGACTCAAGAAAGTCTACTTCAGGATATTTGATGACTTTTGCAGGGGGAGCTATGGCGTGGCAGTTCAAATTGCAGAAGTGTGTGGCTTTGTCAACCATAAAGGCTGAGTTCATTGCCGCAACAGAATCTTCTAAGGAAATTCTGTGGATGAAGAGGTTCTTCACCATATTGGGGATTGAACAAGAGAAATTTGTATTGCGTTGTGATAGCCAGATTGCTATTCACTTAGCCAAGAATTCCTCGTTCCATTGTCGATCAAAGCACATTGATGTGCAGTATCAATGGATTCGAGACGCATTGGCAGAGAATCAACTTGAGCTGGAGAAGGTTCACACCGATGACAACGGTGCTGATATGTTGACTAAAGTTTTATCTTCGGAAAAGTTTAAGAAGTGTTGTGAGACAGCAGGGCTTGTAGGAGCTAGTCAACATATGTGAGAAGGGGAAGATTTGTTGAAGTTTCTCAGCATATGTTGAAGCTCAGGGCAATGGCGTGGACAAGGTGGCGATAGGTGTCTATTGAAGTCGTGAGACTATGATGCCGGATTGATGGATATTCTTGTCCATGATGTTTATCATGACGCCACAAGCATACATGATGTTGCCATTATGTGTTTGATATGAATACCAAGTTTTAGGTTTGGATGTGATCTAATTTGAGAGCTAGTAACTCTCATCGCGATGGCAAAGGGAAACAGTGGCGTCAGTTCCCAGAGCTTAGCGCCATGACGACAAATTGGTTTGACTTGCGTTTCTGATATTGGATGGACAAATCCTGTTGCATGAATGATGCTCATGATGACTTGATTCATGAGGTCAAGTCTTAGCATCGGTGTTGATGCAGGTTGTGCATGGCGTGAGGCATGTCAGCGCCATAATAGGTAACTTCTTAGATGGCATCGCCACAGAGGTTGGCGCCCCGGGCAGTTGAGCTTAGGGATCTATGCCAATTCAGTTAGACCTATTGTTGTAGGTTTGTTAGCTAACGTTGGGAAGTGTGTCTAGGTTATTACAAGTAGAGTGACACGTGTCTTATCCTCATTGGTTGTATCAATGTATATATTTGTATTCCCTTGAACGAGAATAATAGCATGCCAATTGTGAAAAATTTTCAATCAAGTTTCAGAGTGGTTACTCTGTTTTTCCACTAAGTGTGAATTCTCTCTTCTCCATTTCTCTTAAGTGTTTGTTGTTTTGTGCTCGATTCATTGTGATCGGTGGAGAGATCGATTCTGCATTCTTAATTTCTCATCAGATGAAGGCAGTCCTTGTTCGTGAAGGATGTGCCCAGGCGTTAAGTTCAGCCCCTGCTACAGATGCAAGTACGAGCAGTGCTTCTGCGGCAGAGTTTGCAAAGGCTAATTTGTTAGCCTTATTCACCTTACATCTCGCGTTAAGCGATGATGTCCTCCGACGAGTGCAGGATGAGAATACCGCAGCATCTTTATGGATGAAACTCGATGAGTTTTACATGGATAAGTCCGTGTATTCGAAGATACATTTGATGATGCATTTGTTCAAGGTGGAGATGTCGGATTACGAACCGATGCAAGGATGCATTGATAGGTTCAACCTGGCTGTTAGAAATCTGTCTAACACCGGGTTCACCTTTGAAGATGACGTCAAGGTGGCCCTTTTGTTGGCAAGGCTAACATCGGAGCACTCTTTGGCCAGAGATCAGATTATCCATGGCGTCAAGGATATGATTTATCAGGCTGTGCTACAGTAACTGATCTCGCGAGATTTTGTCAAGAAGACCATCGATGAGAATTTCACGCCATCACATGGCGGTGAAGGTTTGGTTGGACGAGGACGTGATACTTTCGAGAAAAGTTGGAAGAGTTCAGGGAGGAGTAGGGGACGCTCCTCCTCCAAGCCACGGGACATGTTGAAGGTGCAGTGTCATTACTGTAAAGATTTCGGACATTACAAGTTCGATTGCCCAAAGCTAAAATATCCTCAGGGAGATCAGATGGGGAAGAAGAAAGACCATGGCGAACCCAAGGTGAACGTAGCAGAGGAAAGATCAGGGTATGAGACCTCGGTTGTTGTTACGAGTCTGGAAACCATTCAGTTGAGGAGTTGTTTTGCTACACTAAGTATTCAGTTTGTGGCGACAGACTACAGGAGAGGATGGATTTTGGACTTCGGGTGTTTATTCCACATGACGTCCCATCGTGAGTGGCTCTCTTCATATTATGTTGTCTCCGATGGTTCGTCCATTTTCATGGGAGACAACTCGGTGTGCAAGGTTGAAGGAATTGGTACTGTACGTGTGAAGCAGTACGATGGCGCCATCATCATCCTGGAGAATGTTCTCCATGTGGCAAAGCTGAGAAAAAATTTGCTATCTTTGGGCATATTTGATGATGGTGGATACAACTTGGTGGGCAGAGATGGAGTTTACAAACTCTCTCTAGGAAGCCGGACGATTATGAAGGGCGTAAAGCTCCGAGATTTGTATTATCTCATGGGCAGTACTGTGGAGAGAGATGGATCTGTCTCTGTGTTAACAAAGGACTTGCTGCCACCGGATGATGATGACTCTGGCGATGACTCAGATGAATCCGAGGATGATCCTCCTGCTGAGAAGGTTAATGGTGACCTCGTGGAAGACCGTGGCGTCAAGGAAGATGATGTATCTCCAGAAGAGACCCATGGTGACAGCTACAATGCATTGCTGTGGCATTATGGACTTGGTCATGTGACCAAGAGGGGGATGTAGTTTGTCAAGTAGAGGTTTCCTAGGTAATGTAAATTTGAAAAAGTTATCTTTTTGTGAACATTTCATTTTTGGCAAGCATGCTAGGAAGTCCTTTAAAAAGTTTAGACACACATCTAAGGGTAGATTAGATTATGTATATTCTGATGTTTGGGGACCTTCACCTGTAACCTCTGTTGGTGAAGCATCTTACTTTGTAACCTTTCTTGATGATTATAGCAGAAAATTTTAGCTTTATACTCTGAAGCACAAGTCAGATGTGTTGGAAGCCTTCAAGAAATGGAAGGCATTAGTGGAGAACGAGACAGGATGAAGAGTTCGGGTTCTGAGGATGGATAATGGAATGGATTATTGTTCCAAGGAGTTTAACTCCTTCTGTGGGGAACATGGCATCCGACGCCATAGGATTGCTGCCTATGCTCCTCAGCAGAATGACGTGGCGGAGAGGATGAATCGTACCTTGATGGAGAGAACAAGGTACATATTGTTTCATTCAGGATTGCCCAAGGGATTATGGGCTGAAGTTGTCTCCACAATTTGTTATTTGGTGAATTGCTCTCCGTCTTTGGTGATAGACTGCAAGACTCCAGAGGAGATGTAAACTAGAGTGTCGCCATCGTATGAACACTTGAGGATGTTTGGTTGTCCTACATATGCCCATGTAAAGCAGAATAAGTTGTCCCTGAGAGCAGTGATATGCTCGTTTGTTAGCTATGGCGATGGCATCAAGGACTATCGTTTGTGGTGCATGGAAGTTGGGATTCCAAGGACCATCATTAGCAGAGATTTGACCTTTAATGAGCCCTTTGTGCTAGATCCCAAGTCTGAAGGCCCTGTGGTGATAGGGAATGTTGAGTTGCCGCCACGGGATGTGGCGACAGAGTCAGATGCTGGTGAGCCCAGCAAGGTGGCAAAGAAGAAGGTTTGGGTCCAGAAAAAGAAAGTTCTAATTAAGGTGGAGCCTGCACGCTCAGTTATTATTCTTGAACCCATGGAGTCGGGTGTGGCTATCCTGCCGCCATCAGAAGAATCTTCCGTCATTAAGTATGTCTCTGTGGCATCGGCAGTTGCTGCTTAGCTGCCGCCACCAGTGCAAGCCGATGCCATGAGTTTCATTCCAAGGCATTCCAAACGTAAAGTTGTTGCACCAGTCGGGTATGATTTTCCAGCTAGTACTTCTTTTGCTTTGGCTGCAGTGGAAGAAGTGGTGCATGATGAGTCTGTATCATTTGTGGATGCTATGTTGAGCCCCGAAGCTGGAAAGTGGATAGCGGCAATAGATGAAGAGTATGAATCTCTTCAGAAGAACCAGACATGGGAGTTCGTTCTATCGCCTCAGGAGAGAAAGTTAGTGGGGTGCAAGTAGATTTTCAATATCAAAGAGCCTGGCCCTAGCATCTCTACTCCCAAGTACAAGGCTCGTTTGGTTGCGTAGGTTGCGTAAGGATTTAGCCAGAAGGAAGGCGTGGACTACAAAGAGATCTTCTCACCAGTAGTGAAGCATTCCTCCATCCGTTTTATTCTGGGTTTAGTGGCCTTGCATGATTTGAAACTACATCAAATGGATGTAAAGACGGCGTTCTTACATGAAGATTTGGAAGAAACCATCTATATGAGACAATCAAATGGTTACGTGGTGCCGGGGAAGGAGAACTTGACCTGCTTGTTGAAGAAGTCCTTGTATGGACTTAAGCAGTCTCCAAGGCAGTGGTACACTCGATTTGACACTTATGTGGAGAAATGTGGCTTCATACGAAGTGATTTTGATTCGTGTGTGTATGTCAAGATGTTTCCAGATGGATCCCCAGTGATCTTGCTCCTGTATGTTGATGACATCCTTATTGCAGCAAAGGATGGTGCCGCCATTGACTCTGTGAAGCAAATGCTTGGTACAGAGTTCGATATGAAGGATTTGGGAGAAGTCAGGAAGATGTTTGGCATGGAAATTCAAAGGGATTGGAATCTCAGGAAGCTGTTCCTCTCTCAGAAGGCATACATTGAGAATGTTCTTGATCTTTTTAGCATGACTAATGCTAAACCTGTCGCCACACCATTGGCGGCACATTTCTCACTGTCTTCTGCTTATTCCCCCGCCATACCTGAGGAGGAGAAGGCCATGGTGTCAATTTCCTATTTCAGTGTTGTGGAGAGCTTGATGTATGCCATGGTTTGCACCAGGCTTGATTTAGCTCATGCAGTTAGCGTGGTGAGCCGATTTATGATCAATCCAAGGAAGACCCATTGGAATGTTGTGAAGTGGATACTTCGCTATTTGAGAGGCATAAGTTCTCAGGGATTGAGTTTTGATAGTGCGGTTGGCGCCTCCGGTCAGGTGGTTGGCTTTTCATATTCAGACTATGCTGGAGACTTAGATGAGAGGAAGTCTCAGTCTGGATATGTGTTTAAATTTGTTGGCGTCGCCGTTAGGTAGAAGGCTAATCTCTAGAGTATTGTGGTGTTGTCTTCCACTGAGGCTAAGTTTGTGGCGTTGACTGAAGCAATCAAGGAAGCACTATGGCTATGTCGTTCGATGGAGTCATTTAGGATTTCTCAGACGTCTTGCTCGGTATTTTGTGACAATCAATCTGCCATATTCTTGGCACAGGATGACCGGTTTCATGAGCGGACAAAGCATATTGATATCTGTTACCATTTCATCAGGTCACACATCAAAGCGGGTGATGTGAACGTGGTCAAGGTTACAACAGAGGACAACCCAGCAGACATGTTCACTAAGGTGGTCACGACTGCGAAGTTTGATCATTGTGTCGGTTTGGTTGGCATGAGTAAGTGTCCTACTTTGTGTTGAGCAGATGGCATCATGTGGAAGATGCTTTTTTTTGTTTGATTATTGTTTGTGGAGGTGTTAGTATCGAGGTGGAGATTGTGATATATGCGATGCCACAGTACCATGGTGTCAGGCTCCCACATAACTCTGGCGCCAGGTCTCTGTTTTGCTAGTGGCGCTGGTACTCAGCCATGGCGTCAGTTGGGCAGATTTTGAGTTTTGGAGGAGTGTGACCATTTTAGCCACTTTCATGATGCTCCTCGTGTTAAGTATGGTCTATGGACCAATTTTGAGGGCTTGAAGATTCGTGGCTTGAGAATTAGAGGAGGTCGTCGCCATGGCTTTTGGCACCATGGCGATGACTGTTCTGTCCAGCCATGTTTGGCTAGGTTACGGGTTGCTCTCTTTGTGAGGATCTTCTAGAGGGTGTGTATAGCCTTGTTGTGATCCAGTGCAAGTGTGTTTGATGGAGGGTGGCGTCGCCACAGAGAATAGCCTCGCCACTAGAGAAGGTTCCTCCACGGATGTTGTCGCCCCGCCTGCAGGCTTGCCGCCACAGTTTGTTTCTGTCAAGATTCATTGTACCTAGTTTATTTTAGGCAAGTCCTGTATTTTAGGCTAGAATCTCGAAGGGATTGTTCTTTCCAGATTTGTTTTGGACTGGTATAAATATCAGTGTTGGTGCTTCACGCACATAAGGATCACGCATTCTCAATTTCATATCAGCGTGTATTTGTACCCTCTTCTTTTATAAACACTCATTTATTTGTAGCAGATTCAATTGGTTATGTATTTGTTCGTGACTCGAGTTGTTCACTCTGATCTTTTTTATTGCCTCGAGTTTGATTAACTTTGGTGACTTATTCAGACGTAGGTCGCAACAGACTAGCCGAAGAGTTGTCGTGATCAGAGACAGACTTTTGATAGCTCAGATTAGACAGAAGAGTTATGCCGATCCACGCAAACAGGAAGTATAGTTTGAGATTGATGATAAGGTTTTTCTAAAAGTATCGCCTTGGAAAGGGGTGATCCGATTTGGAAAGAAGGGTAAGTAGAGTCCTAAGTACATCAGATAATTTGAAATTTTAGACAGAATAGGAGAGGTGTCTTATAGATTGGCATTGCCTCCTAACTTGTCAGAGGTTCAAAATGTTTTCCATATTTCTATGTTGAGGAAATATATGCACATCGTGTCTCGTGTTATTGATTTTGAACCACTGAGAGTTCGTGCGGACATGACATATGAAGAACAGCCGGTTGAGATCTTAGACAGGAAGGAGAAGATTCTCAGAAATAAGACCGTTCCACTGGTTAGAGTTTTGTGGCACAACCATGCTATAGAGGAGTCTACATGGGAGCGTGAGGAGAAGATGCAGGAGAAGTATCCCCATTGGTTTATATGAGGTACTTTTCTATTGATTTCAAGAACGAAATCTCTATAAGGGGGGTAGGATGTTATACCTGTGCCCTTATTTTCATTTAAAATAAATATTTTATTATTATTCATTATTATACTTATTATTATATTAATATTAATATTATAATGAATAGAGTTGTTACCAAGGTTAAGTGAGAAAAATATTTCATTCTGGGGATGAAGAGATTAATTTTAGATTGAAACTTCGGTTTCAACGTGATATCAGTTTCTCGACTTATAAGGGTAAAATGGTTATTTTAAAATCAGGAATGAATCACGTGTAGATTTTGAAATAACAATTACCGTTATAAGAAATGGTGTACTTTGAGTCCCATATTAACATATTTTAAATGACTTTAGGGTCACGGTTCTTAAGTCGGTACGACTTTAAGATTTTTGGTTAAAGTTGGATGTAACCATGATTAGTTAGAAACTGTTGTAGCTGCACGTTGGGCTTAAGGAGTTGTTTTACTCAGCCCCTATTGTTGACTTCAATGGATAAACTTGAAAATTAGTGACTAGCTTTTATGCTCTTAAGTAAATGACACATGTATGGGTGATTCACCTCCTAGCTTGCTCCAAGCCTTGTCTTAGCCGTGGAGGTTCTTTGCTGTCGATCACAAAAACAAAGCAAAATCAGATTGAGGAAAAGAGAAGGAAGAACCGTGAGATAGGGAAGGAAAAGAAAGAAAGGAGAAGGAAAGGAGAAAAACTAGTTTTGTGATCTTGTCATCTTGTACAAAGTTTGAAGAGACTCTAAGAAGGACTAAGGTCAATTTCCCCCTTGTTGTTTGGTGAGGATTTCAACCTTCTCTTTACTTGTTTTGATTGGTTGATTGTTTACATAATCAATTGGGTTGATGATGAGTTAGAGTTTATGCATAAAGAGGATTATGTGATTTTTCATATGGTGAAATCATGAATCAAAGATTGTAAAGGCTCATGGAGGATGTAAGCATGATGATTATATACTCTTTGATGTGTTTGAAGCAAGAGAATGATCATTAGCATGGTCAAATTTGTTTTGAGTCATTAAAATTATGAAAACTTAAGGTTTTATGCTCTAAGTGATTTTTAATCATGTGAATTCATGAAAAGGTCCCTCCAACTCAAGTGAGGTCCCTACATGTTGTATTAGTGTTTTGAGATGTGTTTGAATGACCGGATTTGAGTTTGGGTAAGAATTACATTGAAAACAATCATGGAGGATTCTACAGGATGCTGCATCAGGGACCAAGGACGTACTCGAGGACATCCACCATTGGGAAATATGTAAATATGAGCTGAGGACGTCCTCGAGGAGGTCCTCACCTGCGGGACATGGTTGTTTTGGTCTGTTTGACCATTTTCGGGTTCGAATTTGGCAAAAATTAAAAAACAAAAGTTGTAGATCTCGATGTTAGATATAAGTACCAAGTTGGATCACCCCAAACGGACATCATATGAGAAAGTTATGACTGTTTTACAAAAAGGTGTCGGGAAGGGGTTTAATGGACCATTTTGGTTTTCCTTGACTTCCAATCTTTGGAAATTGATCCTAAGGACTTGGAAGGTGTTTGAGACATGTATTTTAAGATATTTAAGGCTTGTTTAAGGGTTCATAAGGGAGATTAAGGATTCATTTTAAAGTTATTTATTGTTTCAGATATTTTAAGCATATGAATAATTATGTTTTATATTCCTATCCAGGACTTGATTACGAGCTTCAACTAGACTTGTAAGGCTTGTTACGGGGTTTTATAGCTATTATCATCAGGTAAGGAGTAGTAAGCATTTAGGATTCTTTTTGGGATTTTTCATAGACCTTCGGGTCGAGACTTGACTTGAGTTGTTATGGTTTCATTTAGTATATTCACTTCTCTATATGAAGTTACCTTCATGATGCTTGTTTTCATTCTTGTATTATAAGAATGGTGTGATAGATTTGTTGTTACGAGATTTATATAAGGCATGATGTGATTATCTGTGATATGCTTTTATGTGTAGAAGCGAGATGGATTAAGTCCTTGGGATATATCTCTTGTGTAAGGCTGGAATATTTACCTTCTCAAGGATGACTATGGCCACCTATTGGTGTCACAACGCTCATAAGTCTTTCCGCTCGCCACGGGGGACTAGGACAGTTAAAACTACTTGTGATTGTACATGATTCCTGGTCGCCATGCTAGGATGTACGCAAGTAGATGTGAGGGATCCCTTGAGTTTTGTGAGGTTTATGGCAATCCATGTTTCTCTTGGTTTTCTATTATATGAATGTTTTTACCTGTTAGTTTCATTTATAGGGAGATATTTTCAACTCTCGATATACTTTGTATAACAGATTCAAAAATCTTTGTCATTTGTATTATAGAAATCGGGATTGCCCGTGCCTTCGGCACGATCACTCTCTCAAATTATTTAAAAATATGCATAATCAACTTTTTAAAAAAAAATAAAATAATAAAAAATTTAAAATTAGTCTTATTTAACCTAAGTATGAAATTATGGTTAGTCTAAACTTCATAAATGTGCTTGTAGTACCACCAAAAAAAGGACATGTGTCCTCTTATTTGACAAAAAATGTCCCTGAGAGGGACACTTTTCATTAAGGATTCAAAATCCTTTGGATTTTGTATTATAGATATAAATATATAATTGTCATCATTTGCCAGTGATATCTCGTGCAGGCCATTTCAACGTAGAATACAGACTCCTAAGAAAATTTTTTGTCCAGTGGGAGATATCTATATTTATATTATAATGTATGATTGAATTTGAATTTTTTTCTTATTTTCTCATCAATTATAACTCTCTCAGATACATTTTTACACATTTTTTATCATTGGATCAAAATATATCAATGGCTCATATTAATCCCTTCCTTCTCATTCTCCTCCCCCTCTCTCTTCCTCCCCCCTCCCTCTCTCTCTCTCTCTTTCACATCACATAATATTACACAACCTAATATTTATTTTTCTTCCATATCTCACTATATATAATTTATCAAATATAAAAATATTATGGTAAAAAATCATAATTTTTTACGATGATCAAAATGAGTCTAATATTGATATAATTTTTATTATCTTTTTATTAAAAAATTATATAAGGTGCACGACGGGACACGGGCACAAGTACGGGCACAAACACAACATGAGCACGAGTACGAACAAATTTTGTGAGAGTGAATGAAATTGTAAGAACGGTTATTGTTATCGCCTGAAAATGAGTCAGGCTAACATCACTGGCTCAAGGACCGGGTCCGCTCGGTCGGGCCGAAGGAAAGAACGGTCCCACGAGCTAAGCCGAGGCCAGCTCGACTTTTTTGAAAAGATGTCCAACTCGTTGCCCTGAAATGATGAAACAAACCACGTCAGAGGGAAGTCCGAGGTGTGAGCCCGAAACAACCGCTCCGATGCTTAAGTCAGCATGTGTTTAACAAGGTAATAATCAAGCTAAGTAGTGAAGAAATAAGGAGAGGGAGAGGGAAAGAGATAGAAAGATGAATCGATGTGAAGACGATGGGCGAGGCCAAGGAGGCCGAGCGGAGCGCAATTAGCCAAGCTGGGCCTGGAGGCCGAGTAGACTAAGGAAGTTATGTGGATCACGGAGAGTATGCGGAGTACAGAGGTCGTGCGGAGACAAGACCGTCGTCGGGTGGAGCACGGAGAACATGTGGAACATAGGCGGTAGCCGGGTGGAGCACGGAAGACGTGCGGAGCATAGGCGGTCACTGGGTTGAGCACGGAAGACGTGCGGAGTCAAGATTGTCGCCGGGTGGAGCACGGAGGTCCATGATAAATATAAATATAAATATATTTTATCTCTTAAGTAAGACATGGACCATGTGAACATAAGGCCTAACATAAATATAAGCTGATATGGGCCATATCACTATAATAACATGGAAGTCCATAACAACCTAGGTTAAATCCATTAAGTCCATGGGTTAGATTTATGTGAAAGCAGAGGCCCAAGTCTGTGTAGTCAATGGGTGTTTAAAGAGGCCCAAAGTTGGATCAAGTCCATTTGACCATGCTGCTTCTTCCAATCTTCCCTTTGACTAGATCTGAGACTACTTTCCAGGTGGCAGCAGCCTTGGACGGCGTCATGAAGATGCACGGTCATGGCGAATCAACGAGGATAGAGCCTCGATCAGCTCGGAGAAGATGAAGACCAGCCCGGCTGAGGAGGTCGGCCGAAGATCAGCCCGGCGAGGAGCAGAGATGATCTGCCCGGAGGGGGAGCTCGGCAGATGCTGAAGGGGGCTGATCAGCCTGGTGAAGAAAAATGATGAAGCTGCCCGGCGAGTGGAAGATCAGCTCGGCGAGAGAGACTGACCAGCCCGGAGCTGCTGGGTGGTGATCAGCCCGGCGCGGCGGCGATCAGCTCGGCACGGCGGTGATCAGCTCGGCGCGGTGGTGATCAGCCCGGAGGACGTGCCCGGCGATTCAGCCCGGCGTGCTCCTGATCTGCCCGTCGAGTGGCTGTGCTGGATTTGCATCTGACCGGAGTTGTGGAGCTCGGCTGTTCTGGCCGGTGAACCATCCCGGCGGTGAGTGAGATGGGCAACTCGGTGATGATGCTCGGCGAACTCGTGGTCTGCCCGGTGTTGAGCTGAACCTGCCCGGTGACGATGAAGCTACCCACTGACCAGCTCTTTGGATGAAAATGGTGATGGCGGTGGAATTGCCTGATGGTTCCAGATCTGACCGACAAAGTAGCTTGAGTGGACAGTGATGGCAAGGATCGGGTTCGAGCGGGTCTAATCCGTAATCTGTATTAGACTTGATTGTAATGTTTGACTCTCTGTATTGTTGGTCGTGTTGATTGAACTGATTGTAATGGTTTGACTCTAAATCGGGTCCGAATCCGGGTGTGAATTTAACATTCTGTAATGAACTTGGTTGTTCGTGGGTAGGGGGAAAATTTTCTCGTATATCAGATATCGTGACAAGTAAGACTAATATTAATATAATTTTAAAATTTTTGTTATTTTATGATTTTTTTTATTTTTTCATTGATTTTTTTAATGAGATGGTAACATATATTTTTAACTAATTTATAAGTAGAGTGTTCATCGTGTCAAAGACACGAACAATCCCTTGGTATATATATAGTAGAGGTTGCACGATCAACACTATAATCGACTGAATCAGTTAAAAATAATATATACTGGCTCAAATCAACTCTTATTTTTTATCAAATATTCCAGAATTGTGAAGAGATTAAAGTGAGAATCAATTCTCTCGTTAACCCTTTTCATATCAAGCGACTTAGACTAATTTGTTTTTAGTTCTTTGTATCAAGAATTATTAATTCTTGATTGTTTCTCTAACTAGGATAGGACTTGGATCTCATGTTCTCTTTACTCTCTCACATTGAGGAAGTTTTTCATGTAAATCGGTACATTATATAGTATGATGTTATTCTATTCTATTACTTTGATTTCCTTATAGATTCTTCACAAAGGACGGGTTAGTTTCCACATATTATCAATTGTGCTCGATAAGGTTTTCATCCAATACGGTTATAATCAAAATGAGATCGACGATCATGTTGATGCTCAACCATTGATTATCCCATTAGATGATTCTCCAGGGTGCTCCTTAATTATTCATATTGCTATACGAAAAACAAAAATTTTAAGCATGTAAATTTGCTCAACCATGAAAAAAGGAACCGTTTTAGTTTATCTGTTTTTATTTTAAATTTTCAAGTTTTAGTTTTTAATTTTAAATAAAAACAGAAAACGTATTTAATTTATAACTTATAATTTATAAAGTCATAAACATTTTTCGTGTTTTGAATGTTAAGATGCTATTTGGTATATCATTTTTCAACTGTTTTTCATTTTCAGTTTTCTCAAAATGCTTAAAATATGTTTGGCTACCGTTTTTCTATTTCCGTTTTCAAAAAACAACCAATACAAATTTTGAAAAATCTCAAAACACCAAAAACGTGTTTTCCATGTTTTCAGGTCAAATTTCAAAAGGCGGAAAACAAATCATTTTCTAAGCTTTGCCCACAAGTGCTGCAACTCACTCTTCTCTCTCCTCAACTACTTCCCTCGCTCCTCAACACATAACCTGTCAAACCCCTCATCAATCATCACCAGAAGAAAGGAAGCTCTTCACCCGATACCGCTACCCCAGAGAACGGCGGCGAGGAGCACACTTTTGAGGCACCTGAGGGTTCAAGCACAGCTCCTACCTCGTAACTCCAGGTGCCCATTTGCCCTTGCCTTCGACAGCATCAATCCTCACACGCCATTTCTCCTCGAAGGAAGAGAGGGGATCGTTTCTCGACAAATCGGGATCTTTGAACGTTTACCATAGATAATGATAATCTTCCTCTGTTTGAATTTTTTTATTTTTCTTTTTGTAGGGGATGATTGTTGTTTAATGCTTTAATTGTGGTGTGGATGGATTGAAATTGAAGGAACTTTGATTGAGAGAAAATAGCAATACATTTCTTCATCTTCTTCTTCTTCTTAAACTCGGAAACCTCATGATTTCAATGCGATATTATAGAAAGTTGCCTCAAAATACGACCATTGTTTGCCGCTAGCATGATCCTGCGAAGCTCTTCGACAATGCTTTCCAGAGAAACCGGTTTCTGGATGAGCCCGTCTATCGCAGTGGTCTTTATTCGCTCCAACAGATCTGCATCTGCATTAGACGAAGAAGCAACGATAAATGGCCAGCTATGGCTGCACATCCTGCGGATTCCAGCTGCTATCTCGAATCCATCCAGGTCACGCATTTGGAGTTCCAAAATAACGATCTGGGGACGAGCCCCCGATGGACTGATAGCACTGGTTAGACACTGGTGTCCCGATGAAACCGCAGTGACCCTGCATCCGAGCTTCTCTAGTAATTTTTTGGTCACTGCCCTGTTCATATCATCATCATCAGCTAATAAGATGTGAAGGCCCTTGAAGATGGAGTTGTTGTCTGCAGGCTGCTGTTCTGAAGAATCGCCCGATAGTTCAGAAGAAAGAAACCCGTTTGATGGCTGTAGTTGAAATTGTAGGACAAGCGCCATACATTGAGGAAATCCCCGAGGATTTGGGACTACCCAGATGTTCCCTCTCATTAGCTGCATATAACATGAACATCTAGGGTGGGTCAGATTTTGATACCAAAAGAATCAAATATGTTTCCTACTACATTTAGGGCATTGCATTTATGGTCTGTTTGGATTGAGGTCAATGCAGTATGAGATTTGTAGAGGGATGGAAGGAGGAGGTATTCTCACTCACCTGAACAAGCTTTTGGCACATGCTGAAGCTAAGGTCCCCTTGGACTACATCACTGGTTCGCCTTTCAGATTGATCACTGCACTGAGATGGTCCAACTCCAACTGAATCATCATCAGCTAAGGGAAAGGGATCATTGCTTACAATCTCAACTTCAAACCGAACCTTGACGTGACCATCGGATGAGTTTGATCTCCTCAATGCACATCTTTTATCATTTGCTGTTCCCTGGCTGCCATGCTCATGCTGTGAGAAGACTCGAAACGTCAAAGTCCCTCCTCCTCCTCCTCCTCCTCCTCCTCCTGTCTTGTTGTTATCCAGTAAGTTGCCAACCATATGCAAAATCACCTGAAAGACCCTTCTTTCATCTCCCATGACTCGATCAGGCAAAGAGGTATCGACGTCAATGATGAAATCAAAACACTTGTGGACACACAAGCACTTAGCAAGGCAACCTGCTTCTCTTATCAGTTTGTGCAACCTGAAAGAACGGATTCTTGATGGGTTTTCTTTTGCTGAATCACCACCCATTACATCATTCGTCAAGGTAGAGAGGACGACGCTGGCCTCTACCATCGTATCAACAATCAACTGCTGCTGAGGATTGAAATCCCCGTCCTTCAACATGGAAAGCAATCCGAAAATCGAGTGCATCGGCTTCCTCATGCCATTGCTCATCACTTTCAGAAATGAGTTCCTTGCTTGGCTAGCCATCATTGCATCTTCTTTCGCCTGCTGCAAGGCATGGTTTTGTTGAACCAATTTCTCTCTCATAAGCTGGGATTCTTCGAGTATTGCAGCATGGGAGATGGCGACTGTCACTTGATCAGCAACCACCTTGATTATCTCAAGCTGCTGGCTAGTCCAGGATCTATCGTACCGACAAGGTAGAACTAAAACCAGTATAGCATAGCAAGCCTTCATGAGCTCTGGGGTTCCCCCCTTAAAATTGGACACCCGAAGCATTGGCATTCTAATTGCAGCCACAGCTCCCGGCGCTTCTCCAAATAATCCAGTACTGCTGCTAATGCTTGCAGTAGCAAGTGCAGAATCAGGCCGGAGTATCTTCACCTCATCACTCTCCTTGATACTCTTAACATCAGGCTCGCTATATGGAATAGAACGCATGTAAGAACCACCGTGGTGGTTTATCCTGGTGCCTTTTGATTCGTGTATCAATAACATCTCAGTCCTGTTCTCATTGGGCATCCAGACCGCACAATTTTGCAAATCCAACGCCTTGGAGAGCTCAACCAATGTCGTATACAAAATTGTATGTCTGTCGAGAGATTTCCGGATTTCTCGGGTGAGCATCCGGACATGCCATCCAGCCTCCCTTTGCCTCTTGATGATCCCAACCTCCCTATCCAAATCCGAGGTCTTTTTCTTGAGCATGAACTCCCTCACCTTCACTTTTAGAAGCATAGGGAAAAGAGTGAGGAGAGTTATGGCCGTTGCTGAAGACACTAGAGCGGTGAGGAACTTGAATATGGTGATGGCTACAGCCAGGTGGAATGCATGAGGACCATAAGCCCAGCCAGTGAGCAAATGGGTCATCCCACAAAGAACAATGAAGGCTATGAATTGAAAGAGTATCCATTTGAAGGGGATATTTGAGCAGCTCACGAAGTAGATCAACTCAATGGGGATTGAAAAATATGCCACTGCGATCAAGAAATCAGCCACTCTCTGGTACTCCAAGGTATTCTCAATGCTCCAGAACCCATCCTCATCACAGTTACACCTGGGGTACTCATTATCAGCAGCAGCTGAGACTGATATCATGAGGAAAGTAGAAATCACCAGCCCAAGAACCACTGCTCTCAGCATTGCTTTCATTCTAGGTTTGCTAAAGAAATCACCAGGTCAACACCTGACCTACTGCTCTCAACATTGCTTTGAGTCTAGCTTTCCTTCTTCCTTTATTCCATTCAATGCATCTTCCAAGTAGCTTTATACAACACCATCTTATTCTTACCTCAGAGAATCAGAACTTCTAGCCCATCGGTTCACTGCAGCACACAAGCATATCCAAGGAAGTAGAAAAAGGAAAATCAAAAGGCCAAATCTACTCACATTTTGGGACCCAGTTCAATTCATATTTTATAGATCCAAATTGTTCACCAACTTGCTACCAGCATCATGGTAGTATACAACAACGTTCTGGGTTCTTTTTCTCTTTGTGTTTTTTTTTTTGTTTTTTTCGACCTCTTCCCATATAATATTAATAAAGTATAAACTATTGGGGATTATTATATGTATTTGTGCTTTGTTCATGGCCATGAAAGAAAAGGGACTTTTGACCAGAGAGAAAGCCAGAAAGGTGAATTTCATGGAGAGTACCTTCAATCAACTAACCATCAACAAATAATAGGCCGGAATAGATAAATAGCACGAAGAGAAGCAACAATTACCTCAGCAGAACAGGACCCAGAAATTTTTTCCACTCAATCACCACCAAATCTACACCTTTCTCCAAAATGCAGGCGCCATTTCAACCATTTCAACATGAAAACCCCGTAAAAGAAAATCAAAGATTTTCAACAGGGGGCACCCACAAAGTCACAAAACCCAAATCTCCCACTGCCCATTTTTCCAAATTCCCCACTGGTTTAGTCCCAAAAAGCCAAAAGAGGAAAAAACCCATTATCCAGACCTCCATTACAGTAGTGCCCAGTTGCAAATCCACACTTAAAAGAAACAAAATGAGCCAATTTGTCCAGATACAACTCACCGAAAAATGAGAAACCGGCAACCTCTCCGCAAAAGAAGAATAAAACAGTGGGTTTTCTCCAGCATTGAAAGCTCAATTTTCTGCACTAAATTCATCAAAATTTGGCCATATTCAATCAACCTTTAGAAACGTGACATCAAATTGAACAAAAAAAAAAAAAAAAGGAAAGACAAAGAAAGAGAAACCTTGATGGATTGTCCTGCCCAATTTTTGGTGGATATTTCTATTTATTTGACAACCCAGCGTTGTAATGGGAAAGCAGGAATAGTACAAGTAGTGAAAAAATGGGAAAGGACTCTGTATTTGTCCGTGCCGTTGTTCCTTGACAGGATTGCAAAGGGAAACGGGGGGAGGTGGTGAAAATGGAAAACGGAAGAGCGTGAGTGGGACTGGGACCATTGAATTACATGCAGAGAACCTGGACGATCTTCCTTCGCAATTTTTTAAAGTTGAACATGAAAAATCAATTTCACGCAACCCACAATCAAAATAATTTTTAAAGTCGAACATGGAAGATCAATTTCACGCTCTAGTACTATGCTATATTTATATGCAATATTTTACACCATTTTTTTCACAATAAAAATGGCGGTGGTCACCGTAGCTTTGTTTGTTATCCATGGTTGTTGGCTAATAATGTCCTTACGATCGTCGAAATTGGATTTCGGAGAAGGATTCCACCTTATATCGGGTAATCGAATTGGATTCGATTAGGTGTTTAGACTAAATTAAGATTAAATGTTATAAACTACTGATAAACTAGGATAAAAGAGACAAGTTTGATTGATTGATCATGGGAGCTTCATTACAAGGTATCAAAGACATTTTAAAGCCCCAAATATATCAGTTACACCACTAATTACCTGCTCAGCCCACTATATGTAACCAAACATATCTTGGATCATGATCCGGATCGTGGCGCAACTGTCACATAACTACCAACACAGATGATAGCCTAACTGACCATATTATCAACCATTTGTATTATCCAAACACCCTTACCCTTTATCACTCGCTCAAGCAATGGACGAATCAAAAAACATAAGGTCTGGTGACTCGTTCTACGCCCAAGGACGAAAACGTCCTAAGACTCCGAAACAAAGCCATTACGTCCTTTTTATTTCGCGTCCACAAAAATCCTGTCAACAACGCCCCTATTGTACCCTCCCAGGAGGTATCTCACACGTTCAGCATGTTGTGTATGAGCAACTTCCCCAGTTTTGTGGATATTGTTTCATGTTAGGACACCTTGAGAAAAAGTGCAAGTGGAAGGCACCGGCCCCTGAGAAGATTGAGCCTTTGTTGGTGACACAAAGGTGTGGAGGAAAGTAGAAAAAGAATCCAAGAGTGATGTGGTACCTGTGACTGATGAAGACAATGAAAAGAGGGCTTATGGATCAGCTGGGATTGAGAACCTGTCAGAAACTGATGCTTGCCTGAATTCGATTAACCCCCATCAGATTTTGGAAAGGGGGAACACTGGCTTTGAACTAGGGGGTGACTCTGAGTTGAATATTGATGTTGTGGTCCAGAATAGATATGATATTCTGAAGGAAAACAATGGAGAGGTGTTGCTGATGCCTGACAATCATCATAATACGATCACTGCCTCCCAATCTAGACTTGTGTTGGTTGACAGTAATGCCAGAACTGCATGTGTGCAACCTAAGAGTGGGGGGGACCGTGATATTTTAGCAGGAAAGTCAAGTCTAAAAACTGGGAAGAGCATTGATCTTGGGGAGAACAAAGATCCTGGAAGGGGTCATCAGGGTACATATGTTCACTCTAAAAATGCTACCTCTTTGCTTAAGAAGCAGTCTATTTCTATGGGGAGGAGTAGGGGCAGAGGAGGGGGACATCTTTCTTTTTCCTAGATGATTCTTTCGTGTTGGAATATTAGGGGGTTGAATAAAGCCTATAAGCAAGAAGAAATAAAGAGGCATTTGCAGAAGTTTCAGATTGACATCATGGGCATTCTTGAGACCAAAATCCCTTTAGATAAGTTGGATTGCTTGATTCAGAATAAGTTCCCAGCTTGGGACTTTATTTCAAACTTCAGCCATCACCCAGCTAGCAAGATTCTCATCTTATGGAATGTAAACAAGGTTGACATTTCAGTGCTTCATATGTCTGCCCAACTTATTCACTGTAAGGCTCATTTGAAAAATGTAAATAAGTGTTGCCTTATTACCTTTGTGTTTGGACTTTATACTATCCTGGATAGGAGGCTCTTGTGGGATGACTTGGCTCTCCTGGGAACCGACATTCAATGCCCTTGGGTTATCCTGGGAGATTTCAAATCCATCTATAGTGAGGATGAGAAGCTCAATGGGGCCCGGGTCACAAGTTATGAACTGCATGATCATCGCCAGTTTAGGAGTAATTTCAACGTTCATGATATGCCATTTTCTGGGTGCAATTTCACTTGGGCAAACAATACCGTATGGTGCAAACTGGATAGAGTCTTAATCAACTATACTTGGGCAGCCGAGTTCCCTGCTGCTGTGACCAAATTCCTTCCTCCTGGCATTTGTTCAGACCATTCACCTAGCCCGGTGGATGTCCATGTTTGTCCTTACAGAGGTAATAAACCCTTCAAATTTCTTAATCATTGGACTACCATTGCTGACTTTAGAGATGCAGTCTCAGATGTTTGGGCATACGGCCAAAGAGGCTCTGCTCTGCATCAGTTGTATATGTGGTAATCCTCCCTTAAATCAAAGTTGAAACAACTGAATAAATCCCACTTCTCTCACCTATCCAATAGAGTTGCTCAGGCTAAAGGCAAGGTGGACCGATGCTTTAACATGTTGCTTGATGATCTGCAGAACCCTTCTCTCCGTGAGGCTTATGTTTCCAGTAGAATTCATGGGGCACTACTTGCCGAAGCAGAGGTGAGTTTTTTGGCACAAAGAGCTAAGATGAGGTACTTTGCTAATTATGATAGAAATTCAGCCTATTTCCATGCTATCTTGAGATCTCACTCCTCCCGTAGACATATCTCGCATGTGCAGAATAATGATGGGGTGATGGTTAATTCTCCTACTGAGGTTGCCAGCTCGTTTGTTGATTTTTACAAGCATCTCCTGGGTTCTTCAAGAGAGGTCAGAGGCTTTGATGCCTTGGTGGCTGCAAATGGCAAACTAATTTCTCCTTCTACTGCCCGATTTCTTACTAGACCAGTTGAACCTAATGAAATCAAAATGCTCTCTAGAGCATTGTCGACGATAAAGCCCCTGGCCCTGATGGGTATACCTCCAAATTTTACAAGAGTGCATGGGATACTGTTGGGTCTTCTTTTTCTAAGGCCATTGGTGAGTTTTTTGTTACGGGTTGTACTAGGAGACAAGTTAATCACTCTATCCTTGTCATGGTGCCTCAGAAAGCAAATGCTCTCAGGGTTGAGGATTTTAGACCCATTGCTTGTTGTAATGTCACTTACAAGGTCATTGCTAAGATTCTTTCCACCAGACTTGCCTCATGCTTACCGAATCTCATTGATCATGCCCAAGCTGCCTTTGTCAAAGGCAGACATATGAGGGATAATATTTGCCTTTTGCAAGAGCTCATCAGGAAATATTCAAGAAAAAGGGGAGTTCCTAGATGTCTTCTAAACGTGGACTTTAGGAAAGCCTACGACTCCATTGAATGGGATTTCCTTTTCAAGTTGCTTTTTGCTCTTCATTTCCCTGAGCAGTTCATTGCTTGGATTCGGTGGTGTGTTTCTAATGCCTCATATTCTATTGCTATTAATGGGGACCTCTTTGGATACTTCCCTGGTAAGAGAGGGGTTAGGCAAAGGGACCCTCTTTCTCCTTACTTATTTGTTATCTGCTTGGAATATTTCTCGAAAAAGTTAAAGTTTGTTT